>JAQFVV010006249.1:7007962-7263168 GCA_028023455.1 Epiperipatus broadwayi | reverse complement strand
ATGGAAAAATATGGGTGATTTATTTTGTAAATTATGTAAGGAAGGAATTGAAAATATTAGGCATTTGTTAATTGAATGTAAATGTTTGAAAACAGAAAGGGTACATATAATGAAGTTGTGGAAAAATAAATATGAAAAGAGTGATTATACAGAAAGTGAATTATTGGTTTTTATGCTGGGTTTGGGAAAAGATAAGGGGGATTTAGATATAAAGGTTATAGAGTTGACAAAAATTATGTTGTGGAAATGGGATAGAGCAGATTATGGGTAAATTTAGAGTGGGGAATGTAAAAGAAAGTGGCTAACAGGTTTATCTGGGCATAATTGCTGAGATATTCTTGACTTCGTTTAAGGAGAAGCCATAATACATCACATCGCATCACATCACACATAAAATATGAACAAAACAAAATCGTCTTTTTTAAATATTATTTTTTATTAACGTATACAATTTAAATGATAATAATAAATGTAAAATAAAATCAACAAATGATTCGTGTTTTTTATATCGTATACTTTTAAAATTGTGTTACGGTTTTTTTTTATCAATCATCTATCGGACATTTTTTAACTTGTGTTACGACTTTTTTTTTATCAATTTTCTATCGTATATTTTTTTACTTGTGTTACGACTTTTTTTGTTGTTGTTTAACTAAAAAATAATAAAAGTAAAAGTTGTTACGGTTACATTTAGGGTTAGTGTTCTCTTTGTTTGTAATGCTAAGATAAAAAAGTTCAAAATCATAAGCATACTCGGACAGAAGAAAGAAACTCAAACTTTTTTAAACAACAAACACATACAAATGTCTTCTTTACTTATTAAACATGTTTATAATATTTTATTTTTATTAAATTTACAAAAAAACTGTATATTTGGACTTTTCTTACTGGATATTTTTTTCGTACCGCTCTTTTTTACTTCAAAAATATACAGACGTTAGTCTTCTTTGTCTCGTGGAATGTTACTAACAGTACGTTACTTGACACGTTACCTAATTGCAACTCAATAAAAGCATAGATATTTAACATTTACTCATATAAAAGTTCAATACAGTACGTTGTAAAAAGTCTTATAATTATTGTTTTAAAAAATCTGAACATTTCAATAGTTTAAAATAAAAAAAAATCCAATGAAAACAACATTTCAATACAATTCAAATAAAACTCTCTCATCAAGCCGTAATTATTTTATAAACTGTGAGAATTTGGAAAAAATAATTGCTGCTTAGCGACATACATGCTGTACTGCGACGCGACATAGCGGCCTGCATTCTGTAGCACAACAAAAAAGTTCTATAATAGAAAACGCGGGTTCGAACATGTCGGCCGTGGAAACAGTATTTTTATGTGTTTTAGCTCGAAAACCTGCATTCTTGTAGCACAACAAAAAAGTTGTATTATAGAAAATGCGGGTTCGAACTTGTTGGCCGCGGAAACAGCATTTTTATGTGTCTTAGCACGAAAAACGCGCATAGTAACGGCGTCTTTAGCTATAAGATGAGGACTTGTTATAGTAATAAAGCATACACAGTTTTCCTCTGTTCTTCATGTGAATATGATTTGTCATTTCAGTCATCACTTCGGACATAGAAAAACTAACTATCTGTCACAAGGTGAATATTTCATGTTATAAAAAAAACCCAGTAAGTCACTAAAGATCTAAATATAAGCACTATTAAAGAGAAAAGTAGAGAGATAATCTTTAAGATACATATCATTATTAATGCCATTTTTCATAACAATGAAGATTAATTATGGTTCAGCAGTCTTCATTCTTTTGAAAAGTTGTTGCACAAAGATAAGTAAAAATCAGTAGGTGATCCTTCAGCTGATTTTGATATTTATCTACTGTTACCAAGGAAATTAATCACATTTGTGAGAGATAAGCAGAGGAAGTTTGAGGAGCTAAATATGCATAAAGTTGCCATTGCTAGAATCATATAAGGAGTATAGTAACATAATGGACTACAATTGATTCAGCTCTGGATATTAATCAATACAAATTGAGTCTAAGGAATAGCAGGTTTTAAAAAGATATGCTAAAGTCTTTAGACGGGATCAGGAAGTTATCAAAAGACACCCATCTATGTATAAACCAACATATAAAATCTCGCTTGTTTGTGCTGGCCATTACTATTTACTTTTAGAGTTGAAGTGTCAAAGAGTATGACAGGTTACATATTGATTGCTTTTCTAAATAGATTATAATCAATGGCACACTTTATTAAAAATAATAGATATGTATTTGTTAAGATTAAACATAAAACAACATCATTCAATAATTGCTCATCCTCTTTACCAATAAAACAGATAATCTACTTTAGCTGGAGCTAAGGTGTTTCTAAAATAGATTTCAGCCTTGTTTGTCTTCAATATCTGTAGACAATGATATCTTGGATTTTATTAAACACAAAGAGTTTGTAATGTTAATAGATTACTATTTGATATTTTGATAGATTTGGTCATATTCCGGTGAGTGGGTTGCTCATCTCACAGTTGGAATATCTGAAACTATGTCTTATTTAGTGTCCAAAAATAAGGAGCAACTTTGGGAGATCACCTTTTAAATAAATCTAAAGTGGGAATTAAAAGAAGTCCTAATATGTACATATTTAGGAGGAATTTTGTGGTTTTAGATTTAAAACACAGAATTTTAGGAGGAATTTTGTGGTTTTAGATTTAAAACACAGAATTTTCCCTGGAAAAAATAATATAGAGGTGACACTAAGAATCCAAATCTTGAATAAAAAGATTTCAGTCTTTTTTCAAACTTGTTAATTACTATAAGAGCTTGCTTTTATAGTGTAGAACAGAAGCAACCAAACCATTATATGATTACTAGACAAAAAAGTTCACTGATCATAGAATATTAAACAAAAGCAAGCTGATGACAAGTTAAAAATGTTAATAGCTAATATAAAAAGAGCTAGTCTAGTATAATTGGGGTGAGGGAGGGGATTAATCGTTATATAGAACACTCAGTTAGTGTGCACACAACTGTTTCACACTAACAAAAATGGGAGTGACTACTTTTTTACTACTTGATTGGGGTTTAAAGAAACTATTCTCAAATGAAAAATCTTGTGCCTTGATTATATACAAAAAAAATTCACCGGTCATAGATTCGAACCTACCAACCCCAGAATGGTGTGCAGAGAGAGAAATGATCATAGGCATAAAATAAAGGAGGCATACTTCATAAATAATGATACTCAATCTATCAATAGAAAAGACACCTAATTTGGCATTTCAAAAAGATGGACAAACTAATCCAAACAAAAAATTTAAACAAAATAAAATACTAAAACACAGCACCTAACCAATTAGCATAAATTAGAATACTCCCCCTCATTACTATCAACTGCACTCAGCTATGAATATGAAGCCATTAAGCTTTGAAAGAGCTAAGCGTAAATAAATATTAATAAATACAGCTTCTCTAATAAGCGTAAAAGCGCATAATTTTTGGTATTATACATTAATTGGAAATTTTTTATTTTGCAAACTAATCATAAGCTACAGCACATTTTACCCTGCATGCTAAAATGGTTTAATTTTTAAATATATACAGCTTTAAAATATAACGTGGAGAGAACAAATCTCTTATAACCAAATCTGAACAGGGAGCAAAGCAAATGATCAATTTAGAAAATAGTATCAGGAACTGAATAATAAATGCCTCATGATACCAACTACTGAGCAAATGAATATGTGTGAAATGGCCACTTCATGAGTCATGAAACTAATATAAAGATTTGGATGATGATAAGAACTCATTTAAAAATAAAAATATTAATCTTATCTTTTTTGTCTTAAATATTTCATTCAGCATTTTTGCATTTATCTGAAGAAAAAAAATAGTCCGTTGCTTTAAAAATTAAACTAATTTGTATATAATCCTCAAACACAATCTCATTCAACCTTTTTTTATTGGAATCTTGAAAGCAAATCATTTGGCCATTGCTCTCTGTGGTTTAATGCAATAGTAGAATGGCAGACACTCAGACCCATGGATTTCAGCCTCTGCTGTTACATTATTGCTCAAACTTCTTATGAACTCCTAAACAACAAATCATTTGATCTATACTAAAACACAAATCTAATATGTTAACACATCAGAAGCAATGTTATATGCATTCTAACCTTATGCATGTGCTCTCACTTCCGGTCAATATAGTATTAAGTAAAATGGGTTAGCTCAGTTAACCATTACACTCGGATAAATGCAAATAATTGATAAATAAAATATTCTGCTTTAATATTAAAATATTCTACTAGCTCAAATTAATAAAATAATAATAAGGTTCAGTTTATCAAATAAATAACTATTGATTAAATCATGAGACTTGGAAGTGAGATACAGATGACAAAAAAGATTACATTGATCCAATATCCCACAGGATATCTCAGTGGCATAAGAACACTATCCCCACTATTATTATCTTAAGTAATAAAATTTATAGCATTCTTATGAATTTAATAATATCTAATCATTAAGATTAAACTAATAATTAAATCTTAATCTTTTATCTGCAATAATTTAGCTAAATAAAATCTCGGGTTCATAAAAACTACTTTAAGTTAATCAAAATTAATGTAGCAAAATATGATAAGGGATTTAATGTCATACTTTACCACACCTAACTAATAATAATAATAATAATAAAATAATAATAATAATAATTCAATTCATTTATTTACCGTACAAAACTACAGCATAAAGCCAATTACAGTATTGCACCATAACAAATATATAAATACATAAATAAGTTTAAATGACAAATTATTAATATAATTATGTGCCATATTTCAATAAAAGATAATTAACACATTTAAAAATCTAAAGTAAAATTAAATATCAACATATAAACAATTATTATTAAGACATTAATAGTAACAAATAATAATAATAATAATAATAATAATTCAATTCAATTCTTTATTTATTTAATGTACATATCAACAGCATTTAGCCAATTATAGATTGCACAATAATACAAATCTAAATAAGCATTAAAAAAAAATAATAATAATAATAAAATAAATAATACCAATAAAATAGAAAATCAATAAAATGCACAAATAAATAAAAAGGCAATATATCAAATGAAATTAAGGAAAATATTTTTTTATGAGGACTTTAGTGAATTGTTTAAAATCCAAATTAAAAACATCATCATTACCAAAATTTTTGTTATAAGTTCTAGGTAAACGAAATAAAGGGGAAAATCTTAATAATAATAATAATAATAATAATAATAATAATAATAATAATAATAATAATAATAATAATAATAATAATAATAATAATAATAATAATAATAATAATAATAATAATAATAATAATAATAATAATAATAATAATAATAATAATAATAATAATAATAATAATAATAATAATAATAATAATAATAATAATAATAATAATAATAATAATAATAATAATAATAATAATAATAATAATAATAATAATAATAATAATAATAATAATAATAATAATAATAATAATAATAATAATAATAATAATAATAATAATAATAATAATAATAATAATAATAATAATAATAATAATAATAATAATAATAATAATAATAATAATAATAATAATAATAATAATAATAATAATAATAATAATAATAATAATAATAATAATAATAATAATAATAATAATAATAATAATAATAATAATAATAATAATAATAATAATAATAATAATAATAATAATAATAATAATAATAATAATAATAATAATAATAATAATAATAATAATAATAATAATAATAATAATAATAATAATAATAATAATAATAATAATAATAATAATAATAATAATAATAATAATAATAATAATAATAATAATAATAATAATAATAATAATAATAATAATAATAATAATAATAATAATAATAATAATAATAATAATAATAATAATAATAATAATAATAATAATAATAATAATAATAATAATAATAATAATAGGAGGCGGTGGTGATGGTCTTCATTGTATGAACTAATTTTATATATTTTGTTCTCCTCACTATAATCTTTATTACCATAATAATAATAATAAGAAAATAATAGAATGTAATCTTTTATCTTCATATAATAATGTAATAAATATGTGGTAGCATCTTATAATCTGAAAAATATATGTGTGGCAATGGGTAGCATTTAATTCGATGTACTATTATAATAATCAATTTTATGACCATAAAGATAATGTAAAGTGTAATTTCTTAAATAAATAAATTCCAAGAAAATATTAGAATTTTTAAAATTAATACTTTATTTACTTCTGTGCAAAATGTTATGTTGGTTTCAATTATTCTCTGTGTGTTATGCATATTAATGGGAAAGAAAATAATCTAAACACAAATTTTGAAAAGCAAATTTAACAAAGTTTTATTTATAACAAATAAAATAAACGACAACAATATATTAACACTATTTACAATTGGTATACTAAACTTACACCATTATACATCTCTTATTAACTGTAATTACTAAACAATAGAGAATCTATTTAAGTCTTCACTCTGACTTAAAATAAAAAATAAAAATACAATTTTTACTATCTCTTTGTTATCAAATTTTACGATGAAATTATATCCCTTACTATTTATTCTAACATATTACATCTTTAAGTATTATTACAATATGCTACCTTTTAAAACATACCTTGAAGCATAGAATGGAAAACACAAAAATAACAATATCAAGTATGGATCTTTTTACTAAACAATTTTCGTTTTGCAATGTTGTGAATACTATACATAAAAATATCTACTGTTAATTTATTAATACAATATGTGGACATTGTTGTTGTCTATACTATGATTATTAAACGCAATATATCCTACTTAACATTACCTTAATACTGAATAGCTGCAATTATTGATGTATTCCTTATTATTTAAATAAATACAAAATTATACCTATGCTTATTTTACATTATTTTGCTTTATAACATTATATCTTAAAAATATGCAATACTCATAAAATAAAATATTTGAAATTATTTAATATTTCAAAGCAACTTTGCTTTATTTATTTTATTCCTGAAATTTATTTTATTTCCAAAATATATAGAACATATTCTATGATTCTTTATCATTTGGGTCCATTGGATTTTTAATTCCAACTTGCAAAAACTCTACTCCTTTTTATAAGTAAATGAACTTATCTTATTCATTCAATAACATTTCTTAAATTCTAAATTATTTATTATTTCTTTACAAAATATATAATACTGTTCAATGTAGTTATTTTGGAAAATCGAGATAGCGAATAGTTGTGTAGGCCTAGGGAAGAAAAGTAGAGTCTAACTCATAGTACACATTAGATAAAAATACCATGGCACAGTGTATCTATAAAAAATGGAGGCGTGACCCATTTGTCTAATGTCCTCCACTACCAACAATGATGCTAAGCTATTATTTCAGCTTTATAAAACATCAGTATTCAAATAAAATAGACACTGCCACAAATAAATATACCAGCTACATGGTATTGTTAACTGTACTGTATACTTAATAAGATTACAAAAATGTTATTCCTGTTCCCCTAATACATCCTACATTAATATCATCTCTTTGGTTTCATGTTCTCCAGATTACTCCCAAGTCACTATCTTATCAACATTTCCTAATAGATTAATCAAATCTTACACCGACAAATGAAACTAACTCACATATTTAAAATAATAAACAAAATTCAATCATAATTAGAATGATCTCACTAATCTACAAGAAAAGTTTGCTTTACTTTCCTATCCCATATTCTTAAACAACATACAAATAATCATTATTTATACTTTGAATATCTAATAATATTAAAGTTTTTTTTTGTAAAAGAATCATATAACTATTCATCATCATGTTGCGTTATATTAATAATATGAAATTCAAGTATGCATATTCCCAGAAATAAATCATTATCTTATAATTTAAATGTGTTGTACAAGTGTGTTCACATACAACTTAACATTTATACTTCAATATAATATAATTCATTGACAATCTGCAAAAGAGAAAAAATACATCATAAAAAAAATATCAATATTCACAACTATTACCTAAATGATATCAACTTGTAATTATTTATGACATCTTCGTGTCCATCAATTAAATAAAACATTGCATATATGATATACATCCATACTTCCACACTTAAAAATATTAACTTATTTAAATTATTTACTATAAAATTATATCATTAGTACTAAATTAATATTCATGTTCCTACTCTTCTAATTAAAATAATATTACACTTAAAAAAGAAAGTTAATAAAATAAATCAAGACAATAATTACCTATATCTTCAATTGGCGAATGTTCTTTATAAAGTTCAAATGTTTTTATTTTCCTCGAGAGTTTTTTTTTAATAAAAAAAATGTTCTCCTAAGAGCTTTTAAAACCCCCGACCATTGCTAAGTTTTCCTGCTTGACAATGAACAACTGCCCCAAACTTGGCACATGCATTGTAAACTCCTTTCTGTGCTATGAACGAAGTTTTAAAATGAATAGTAAAAAAAAAAAATTGCGACGTTTAAAAATCCAAAATTATTGATGAAAACAATCACTCATCAACTTTGAAAAAGTTTGTAGAATAATAGTTCATTGTTTATATTATTCAGAACAGTGATTATAAAGATGATAATTAAACTATAATGCTGAAAAAATATTTTCAAAGCTTCTATTCCATAGGATCCTGCATCGGCTTGGTGATGCATCTTGTCCCGGTAACTTGACTACGGACAATCCGGATAAAACTTTTTGCGCAATTTTAAAAATATTTATATCTCCATAAATTCAGTAATTGCTCATTTATAATCCATTTTTTTTATAGTTTACTCTTCAGGATATTTTATTATTTATTATCCAATTATAGCTATTTTCAATTTTGTTCAAATTATCAGTTTTTTTAAATAAATTCTAGCAAAATGTGTATAACCTTATATAATTCAGGTTTATCACATACGCTTTAAAATATTCATTTAGATATTATTTATGACAGATTTTCTTTAAATATTTACAATGTTTTCCTTCAAAAAGGATAAAACATTTATCTCCATAGGATTATTTTTCTATAAAATATTATTATAAATTTGTCGTATTACTAGTCTGTCTTGAACACGACTATCTCGCTATTATAAAAAAATGTGTTGTTCACTTTAATTTACAAGTAGCTTTTCTGTTAAGCTTTCTGCATAATGTCCAAAATAATTCTTTGCTTATTAAAAGAGTCCTCTTGGTTAGTACTATTTAATATTATATTATCAATTATCATTCTTATTTTTAAAATATTCTTAATTAAGTACATATCATTTATTGGCATATCCATATTTTTACTGCATAGTTGTATTAAGTTTTGACAAATAATCCTGGTAAGGGGAACTTTAATGTAGCAATGCATCCTTTTAATAAAATTTATTTACAGTACGCTCTCTTTGCAAATACTTAAAAATTAATATCCTATTAGTTTGCAAAATATATACGAGAGCATTAAAATTGACTAAAATAAAAATTTTAAAAAGAAGTATAACTTTTGAAAATCACTATCACACTGATCACCCCAGAATCAACCGTGCAACAGTATTTATACCCTACAAAATACCTCATCTTATTGGTGGATTTTTGCTTTTCATCTGATACTTAATTTGCATATTACTACTGTAACACAATCAAATTTCAAAAATAAAATATGACTCATTATAATTTAAAAATATTACTGAAAATATTAATCTTAACTCAATTATTATACTTTACTAAAATTAATTAATTATAAATTTTATTAAACGCTCACTATTATTTCAGTAATAGTTTTAACAAGGCTGTAAACCTTAGCAATGAGCGTCTTGCTAAGGTTTACAGCCTTGTTAAAACTATTACTAAAATTAATTAAATATTTTAAAATGACCTTTAAAACAATGTTTAATAAATTTATCCTACCTTTTATATTTAATTTATCTATTTTATTTTAAAACAAAATATTTAATTTTTATTAGCTGTATTCATTTTATAATACTATTTAAAACATGTTATAATGACTGACTTAAATACTTTCCCTTATAATAGGCAAATAAATATATCCAATTCTATAGTGTAATTTTTAAAATATTTTGAACTTTGTTAACACAAATACTAGCAAGCATGTGTGCATGACTGTATTAGGCAGGTCACATGACTGATAGCTGAGACAGATTGTATCCAAATTTCTGTCTGAAA
Source organism: Epiperipatus broadwayi (assembly GCA_028023455.1). NCBI lineage: Eukaryota > Metazoa > Onychophora > Udeonychophora > Euonychophora > Peripatidae > Epiperipatus > Epiperipatus broadwayi. The sequence goes on along the minus strand of JAQFVV010006249.1, from coordinate 7,252,942 downwards.
ATAAATGATAAATTGCAACAATTATTATATTAAATAAATAATGTAATAATATAAAATTTGGAATAATAATTTGGAAAATAGAATTAAATATAACTTTTCCTACCATAAAGATTACTTTTTAAAATGTATAATATTAATTATAATTATTAAATATAATTTTAAAATATAGCATTTATTTCATTACAAGTTTTAACTATTAAAATTTAACTTTTAAAAAATTTTAAACATTTATTGCGGCATTATTTATTATGGGCATCTTTTCCAACCATATGTAATTAGTATTTTTAGCTTTGTTTAACTGTTTTAATGTTATTCATTATAATTTTAGGCATTACATATTTAAATTTAGCTCTAAATTGTACTTTGAAAATATTATCAATACAATATAACTATTACACATAGAGAACATATCCTAAATTTAAAATTTTTAATAATTTGTTAGGATGAGCTAATTCTGACCTATAGAAAAAGGCAAAAATTATAAACAAAATAGGAACCTGTACCATTCTAAAAAAAATAATGATAAAGTCTTGCTTTTTCTCTTCTTTTACCATTAATCATTAGATGGGAATAGGAATAGTCTATTCCACAATAAAGTTCTGTGGACAGCAAAGACATTCAGTGCAAATACTACTTAATTAAAATATAGAAACTTCATGGTTATCCATAAGTAAAATTCAACAATTTATGCTAGAAAATTATAAGTATGGTTATTCATTGAGCAGGTTTTCATGGATTAAATAGTAAATATTTATTAAGATGCAGTGCAATATATTTTACACTTAAGCATTTCAATTTAAATCTTTTAAAGTATTCAGCAGGAGAAATATTTTTTAAATTACCATATTTAAAATTATATGAGTAATTAGTAGGATAAATACTTTTAAAAATATTACACTTTTTAAACTGTGGTGATTATTTCCATAGCAATGATGAGACAGAAAGAATATGCAGGTTTTCACAAAATTAATATTGCAGGCAAAGTTCATTAAAATTCATTTCAACATAGAATAGTTTAATATTTTCATTTATAAAGTAAGTACTTTCTTAAAGTACTTCAAAACATTTGTTAGACATAATTAAAATATGTCCATTGTTTTACTTTTCTATAATGAATTCTTAAATAATGCAAATTGATTATTTTATACTCCCAAGATTCAAGAAATTTTTTTCTCCTAGGAAAACAGACAGTTATAATAAACAAAAATTCCTTTATGCTGTTAAAAGATAACAATGTCTTATAACAGCACAATTAATTGTCTATTATAGCAAAACATTACTATTATGAAGTTGAATATTTTCTTCTCATGAGTATGAGAATGATTTTATAAATGACTAATAAAGTCCTTATTAAACTGACATTATAAAATTCATTATCCAGAGTAAATTAATTTCAGATAATATATTACAAACAAGTATTTTTATTAAATGTCATAAAATTATCCCAAGCATTTAAATGTTGCTGACAATTTCCAATATTATGCAAAAAGTTTAAATATGAAATAGTTGTGCCAATATGTCTTGAAATTGATTATGGTTCATACTTTGTCACAATGATAACAATAATGCCTTTTGAAGTTTCCTAGTCTGTGACATTTAATTATTCCAAGTTTAAACATCATAATAATTATTAAATAATTTTACCAATAAATCTGGATGCAATGAAGATTTTTGTCTTTGAAGTTTATATTCAGATATTGTGCCTAGATAATTTTAAAATTACCCTAACATACTTTAAGCTAAGAAAATATACGTTTAAATAAGATTATACTTTTAAGATAAAACTGAAGGTTTTTTTAATGATTTCAAAAGTAATGTGTTTAGAGAGAGCATGGAGAGTGTCTGCAGGTGTTAATTTCATTATTTATAAGCTGGGTCAGGTGACCAGTGTTAAACACTGGTTATTGGTTTTTAAATCTACATCCTCTTATCTTTATTGCTTCAAATCCATGTTCTACTAAACTAATTAATATTTAGCTTTAAATTAATTAGTTCCCTGTCTAGACAATAAAAATTAAATTATTTCTTATTAAAATAATTAGTTACAAATTTGAACATTAGAACAAAAATAAAATATATTACATAATTGAAATTTACATTGTTTTAAAAATAAACATATTATTTATAATGTTTCACACATTTAATTGATCATTCATTTTAACCTAGACAAGTTTCTCTGAATATAATTTTATATTGTTTTTTTTAAATTAGACATTGAATAAGTACTTTAAATAAATGTTAAAATTAAATTTTTATTCATTCACTCATTCAGACATTCATTTGTCTATTATTTAAAAATCCTATTGTTAATTATTATTGACTTTATTAAATTGCTTGTAAGTAAATAAATTTAAAATACTTAATTATAATATTTTGTGTTAACATTAAGATTGGATGAATGCATTATGAATTTAATTATTAGCACACTTGAACATTGTGTTTGAACTTGATTTTTATGCTTAAGATATATATCAGCTTTCTAAAATATTTTAGCAGTTAAATTATGACTGAATCAACACTATTAAATGTTAAAATACATTGCCTATCATTTTAATTTATCAGCTATTAAAATTTTAATATTCTGGGTATGAATGTCACTTATTCAAGATTAAAATATTATAAGTTAAGCTCCCAAAATTAGTTTATAGCCATAAAATTTTCAAGTATACTGATATAGTAACTTTTTATTTGAAAAGTCATAATATTATTATAAGGCACTAACAAAGTCTATCTAAAATTTAAATTAGATAATTTTTATAGATATTTTGCATAAGACATATGTTGACATTTAGCTTCAGGGAAAAGCTAAAGGTCACAATATATATGTTAATGCACAAATAACGTGTACAGTATATATATATATTATTTTAAAATATGTATTTCATCAGTTTACCCATAGATTGATATTTGAATTTCAATCAATAACATTTAATCAAAAATGAATTTTGCTAATGATAATCAAACCTGTTCCTTATATAAAGTGACTTGTTTACATTTCCTGGTCATCATAGACCATACTCTGAAGGTCTCACTTGACATTTATTCATAAGGGTTTATTTGAATTTCACTAACCCACATTCAAGAGACCATTTTCTCTTAAGAAAGACCACATATGCATGTACTACTCTCTGGTATCATATCACAATATTCACGATAACAATCCCTGTTCTTCTTAGTTCAGAACATGAATGTTCAGGATCAATAGAGAACTAATGTATATGCATTAGAGATTATATTACTCCGAGAATAATGCCCAGATGAATAAATAAATTAAATAATATTATTTAGTTTAGATAATTTTAATTGATTTTAGAAATTATCTATATAAGACATTATTATTTGAAGATTAAAATAATATCAGTAAACATCATTAAAAAATACCAGAGATTAATTATGACGGTCACAGACACATTTGATTATTACATTTATATATATGCTTGTTACATTAATAAAGTTTCATTAATAATAATATAAAAAATTAATGTTATAAACTTTCAAAAACAAATGTCATTAATATAATATATGTATGACTTTTATACTCTAAGAAAACCTCATATGTATATATTTTAAATTTTTTTCACAATTTTTCCAGACATTTTGGTAAACTTATCATTGGTGAATAAGTTTATGAGCAAAATGTAATAGTGCTCTGTTGGTTGGTTCTAGTTGGATTTTTCGTACCAGTTGCTTAAATATGCAGACTGTATAAATGCAAGTGATTGGAGATGGTTCTCTCGTACCAGTTGCTTTGGTCCGCAGCTAGACTGCAAGAAAGCTTATAATAACAAAATAATAAGATTTTAAACTTTTAATTAATATGAACAATTTTTATTTATTTTTTCATCACATTTATTAAAAAAAAAGAATCAGAACAAAAATACCACAAAATCTGATCAATCATACATAAATTAATTTGTTTTTCTATTTATCACAGATGTTTATGGGGGGGGGGGGGTAGAAAGTTTTTTATTACACAAACTCCAGTTGTCTTTTGATAGCCAATCACGGCTGTTGCGTTGTTAAAACAATAAAATGTAATGTGACTTTTTTTGATCTCTTAAATTTTTTCTATTCTCTCTTTTAATATTTCATTTTTAGTGGTTTTTTTTTTTTTGGCTATAAGGCTATTTTTTTTTTTTTGGTTTTAACTTTTTATTCTGGAAATCAATTTTTATTACCTTTTTTAAAAAATAAAAACCAAAAAATAAGTTCTGTTTCTAACTTTTGAAAAGTATTTCTCAATACACCCCCACTACCCCAAAATATAGTAAGATCAAAACTTTTGACTTTTTCAAGTTTCGTTTTCTTTTTTGTTTAAAAATACGCCCACTTTTTTTTGGCCTATAAGGCAATATTTTTTTTAGGCTTTATTTGTATGCAGTTAAAATACTAAAACTTTTATTTTTAAAACCAATTTCTGTTACCTTTTTTTAAAAATAAAAACAAACAAAAAATAACTTTGGTGTCTATCTTTTGTCTCAGTGTTGACAACGTATTTCTCAACACCCCCCCCAAATAAAAATTTATCTGTAAACTTCTGCTGGTCCGTGCAATCTTATCCTTACTTTTACCGGTCCGCAGGTGTGAAAAGGTTGAAGACCACGGGCTTGTTCTAGGCAAATATTTGCAATTGGAAAGGTTTCATTACTTAGGCACTATCTAGCAGACTTTAGATGAGCCCAAGCAATTTTGTGTTTGTTCTGTTTATTTCATCAAATTTTGACATTCTATCTGATTTTGTGTCAGTACAGGAATGTACTATAACAGGGATGTTTTTGCCTAATGCTGAATGCTTCTGAAGTTAGAATTTACTTATTTTCAAACTATCCTATGCACTCTCCACAATAAACATCATATGAGCACCATTTCTTATGCTTGATTATAACTGTTATTAAAACAGGCAAAACTCTCCATACAGTATTGCCACTCAGATGAGTAAGCACTAGATGGGGATTTTATGCTCAAGCCTTCTGACATCCATTGATTACTCTGGCTTGCACTAAGTGGCACCACTGTATGGAGAGTTTTGCCTGTTTTAATGACACTCTCCACAATCATGGTTGTTGCTTTCCTCTTCTTTCTCTTTTTATAGCATTTTCCCCGAACAAGGACAACTTTCCCAAAAAATCTTTGCTTATTTTTGCTCTTATCTTTAATCTCTCTCAATTTTCTAGCAATTTATCATTAAATGTTTTTTTTAATTCTTTAATTACCTGTAATTACACATTGGTTGATTAAATTTAACCGTAATTAAGCTTTATCATTAATCTTGTTTTTTTGGTTTTCTTGACTTTTTTTTATATTTATTTTTTGATGTTTTAACTTTAATTAAATTTTAAGCAAGGTTACAAAATATCTATGGTTTTATTTTATAACTTATCATATTAGGCATGCATGAAGTTTTATTAATTTTACAAATCTCTATAAATACACATCATTAGACTTGTATAATTACCTAGCTGAAATTTAAGTTATACATATTCAGGTAAGTATAAAGAATCTTTTTATTACATTAATTTTCTTTCATTTTATTCACTAATATTTACCCTCCCCCCATGTCAAGCTTACTTGATTGAGGAGGCTATAATGCATAACTTATTAGAGTTGGATAAGTGCATAACATTTCAATAATGATGCTAATTGTTAGATTATATGTAAATGCTATTATAAGAATAAATTAAAATGCACTCATCTACAATTTTATTATTTTTTATGACTTTAAAATTTCATCAATTTCTTATCTCATTCCTTCATTGCAAATTATGGTTTATCTTTATTTCAGTAATTATTTGTTTGTTATACTGTTTTCCTATTTGCATGCACTTTTTCTGTTTCTATATTATTAATATTCTACGAAATTTAATACTTTTTATTTCCACATTTACATCAGTTTAAAAAGACATCAACTTCCATCATCACGTGATCACCATTTCTTATGCTTACACAAGCTGTTTATACAGAGGCCAAACTCTCCATACAATAGCGCACTGATGAAAACCACAATCTGGAAACTAGTCTGGGGATATTGGATGAATAGGCACTAGATAGGGCTTTTATGCACAAACCTTCTTGCATCAATTGATTACTCTGGCTTGCACCAGTGGCGCTACTGCATAGAGTTTGGCCTCTGTGTATCAACTTCAATGATATAAAGTACTATAGATATGGAAAAATCAATACTTTTGATACACATATGTCATTACTATTTTTTTTCTATTTGTGCATATATATAATGTTCAAATCATTCTCCCAAATGTTATGTTTTTTCAGTAACGCCCTCTATTTGAAGTTCAAACTTTATATTTATTCGCAGAGTGTTGCTGAAAAAAATTTGATAGGGTGACATTTTCTATTTGAATTTTTAACTAACGACATGCACTGGGATATTTTCTTATATATATGTATATAATCGATGAAATAAAATAATAATATTATTAAACATGCATTGATTTTCTTATCAAATATTATATTTTTATATGATTTAATAATTAAATATTTAGTTTGTGGGTAATAAGCCAATAAACACCATTTCTTACCAGTTTTTTGTGTAATCTGAAGAACTAACCACCATTCATAGGGATGACAACCTGACACTGATCCCAGGTCATGGGTATGATAATCAGATACACTATGAAATGAATCTTAAATATGACAATGAGATGGACTGACTCAATGTCATAGGTATGACAATCAAACAAACAAATCTTAGATAATAGGTATGGTAAACAGGTGCCTTATTCACAAATCATAGTTATGAAAATCAGATGAACTAACCACGGATCATGAATATTATAATTAGATGTCATAATTACAGGTAATGGGTTTGATTGACATAAACCTGACTGAAGCCAGTGCATCTGAGGGCTATACTCATAACTTGATCATTAGTACATTTGACTATCATATTATTTAGAATCAGTGCATAGTCTTGATTTGGGATCAATACATCTGTATATCATTTCCATGAATTGAAATTACAATTTAATATTTAGAAATAGTGCATCTGATTGTAAAAGCTATGACCTGTAATTAGTGCTTCTAACTAATATATTCAATAATAATAACATACTTTTTATGAATTAATGCTTTTAATATATTTAAATTACTATTTACTTATAAATTAACTGATTTATATTTCATATATACGTCTTGCACAATATAAGTAATAAAAAAAAGTATTTTTTAATGCTATCTGGTTCATATTTTAATATACTAAATTGCATCACTGCTCTTCGTTATTTGCTATTCACAGAAGCAAAACTCTTCATACAGTAGTGCCACTTAGTGCAAGCCAGAGTAATCAATGGATGCAGGAAGGTTTGTGCATAAAGTTTCCTATCTAGTGCCTACTCATCCAATATCCCCAGACTAGTTTCTAGCTTGTGGCTTTCATCAGTAAGAGCCTTGGGTCTGAATAGGCATTAGATAGGGATTTTATGCACAAATCTTCCTGCATCCATTGATTACTCTGGCTTGCACTGAGTGGTGTTACTCTATGGAGAGTTTTGGCTCTGTGAAGAACAGCTTGTGTAAGCATAAGCAATGGCATCATATGACATTATTTGCTATAGTGGTGGAATGGCAGACTCTGAAGTTTAAGGTACAAGAATCATGCCAATTATGTCACTTCCGGTATGCAAATTTCATATGAACTTGAGAGTAATAAACCTTTCAATTGTTCATTCAAAATTGCTTCATGATTATTTGTGAATTATATATATTTATACTTTTTTTTTTATTTCTATGGAAACAAATTATTTTACAAATTTAATGAATAATTTATTTTAATAAAAAATAATTTAAAAAGGAAAAATAGAAACGTAAAAAAAATTAAATAAACAAAACTTCTTAATAAATTTTATTATAATGTTAAGGGTTGATCAATTTCATACCTTTTTTCAAGGCTTTTTACACATTTTTTTGTAATTATCATTCTCAAACATGATTGGTCTATTTCAATATGAAGATCCCTAGCGTCTTTTTTCCACATCACTCCAACAATTTTTCTTATTTCATTCATCTATTTCACATGTGAGCTTTTTTTAGATCTTTTATAATCTATTGGATTTCAGTATTATCTCTACTAGCAATATATCTAATTTAGCATCATTTCAGCTTTTTTTAGCTTCTTTTCAATTATGTCAATAATGCTTTTTTTTTTTCATTCACATATTTCACTTTTAAGCCCTTATTACTATTCCCAACATACACTTATCCATGCTTTATTGAATGCTATAACACCTGTATTATTTTGTTAAATGTCTATTTCTCAGATCTATGTGTAAGAATTGATAAAATACATCTCTTAAAAACATTCTTTTTCAAACACAGTCATACTTCTTTTTAATCTCAATAAGTTTAATTCTATGATTTATTTCATCATTATGAGTTCATTAGTATTAATAGTCTGATTATCAGTAGTCTGATTAAGATCAAACATTGGTGGCCGAGTGGTTAGCATAGCTGCCTTACAAGCAGTTAACCCGGAGTTCGCTTCCCGGCCGACGCTTTGACACATAAAAAAAATATAGTCTAAGATATTTATTTATAGGATTAACTTCTATATTCACGATTATCAGCCTTTATTTTTTTCTTTTGTGAAAAACAATTAATTATTAAATTAATTTTTTATCTTAGTTCCTACTTTTTTATTTTCATTTGATAATTCTTTCAACATTTCCTGATGCTTTGAAGCATTGTTTCAAAAACAACTATATCATCTGCAAAAACTAGATTACTTAAATTATCTACTTTTTATTTTCTTATCAACCCATTTTAATCTATGAAATACTTCTTATAGATATATTAAACACCTCCATACTTCCCCATTCTTTTTAAATTCACTTAAATAAAGATATAATAAAAGACAAATGCCCCCCCAAGATGCATTTCGTGCTGAACCAGCACCCTCAGTTGACCCAGGTCACTATCTCTCATAAAGAGTATATCTTTATTATATGAAAAGTATTTATCTAGAGTAAATTGTTACATTTTCATTTACCATTGTCAAACATCTTCCACTCACAACTTTGAGACTGTCCATTTCAGATAAATACAATAATGATTATTAGTAATCATTATCGAAACTAGAGATTATCTCTAGCACAGATATAAACTTTAAATCTCAGTTAAAGATTAATATATTACACACACGGAGTTATTAACCTTTCTCTTTCCCATGTGTAATATCTTATAGATACAATAAACACCTCCATACTTCCCCATTCTTTTTAAATTCACTTAATAAATAAAAAATCTTATATATTAATCTTTAACTGAGGTTTAAAGTTTATATTTGTGGCTAGAGATAATCTCTAGTTTCGATAATGATTAGTAATAATCATTATTGTATTTATCTGAAATGGATGACGTCAACGTTGTGAGTGGAGGAAATTTGACAATGGTAAATGAAAATGTAACAAAATACTTCTTGTAAAACTTGTAAAAAGTTTTGAACATCTGTAATCATATTCTAGATATACTCATGCCATATTAATTATCTTAAAACTGCCATTAATCATTGCTGTTGGATTTTGATAAATATTCTTCACAATATGAGAGTATTCAGAATCTATGAGGGTAAGTCCAAAAATTATCTGCATGCCTGTTGTAAAATTTATTATCAATTTTCAGAAAAAAATAAATTCATCATTTTTTGACACAATCTCTCTGGTTTTGAATACACTTTGTTAAGCTATTAACAAGTTTTTGTATTTCCTCTTTATATAATGTTTTAGGCTAAATTGCTTACCATGAATACAATATTGTCTTTATTTCTTCATCAGAAGTGAATCTTTGTTCTCATAGGACTTCTTTCAGTGAGTAAACAGATGATAGTTTGAAAGGGCAAAATCAGTCCAATAAGATACTTCAATGGTGTACAGCTGTGCATTGTCATGCTACAACATAACATCCTTGGATAGCATTACTCTGCATTTTGTCCAAATTTTAAACTGTAGCTCTTCAGTGAGTATCTCACTGTAGTGGGCACTGTTGATTGATGAACCTTTTTTGTGGTAATTTTCCAATATTGGCCCTTGGGAATTCCAGAAAACTGTAAGCATTAATTCTGTGCTGCTGGTTGACTTTCAAGTCTTTTCTTCATCAGTAATTGAAAATATTTTTACTTCTTAACACAGCCACTTACCCTCAAACTTATAGTAATGAATTCATGTCAGTGTGTAAGAATTCTTTCAAAAAAAAATTAAAACATCCTTAGAGTATTGCTCCAAATTTGGTTTACAGATATCTAAACTCTTCTGTTGGGTTTTTCCATGAGTTGTTTCAATACCAATCACACGCGAACTTTTCTAAACCTAATTCTGTCAGATTATTGCTTAGGCAGATCTATGCTGATTTGTCAAATAATCCATTGACTCTATTTGACAGAATCAGTTTATATGCACATTTAATGTTGTCTTCAGCCATAGCTAGAGACAGGCATCCAATTACTTTTTCATGGCTGACTCTTGTGTGACCTTCCTTGAATTTTTCTAACCATTGGTAAACACTTCTTCATGACAAAACACTTTCTCCATACTATGCACAGTCTTTATGAATATCAGCAGTGGACATATCTCAGACCACAAAAAGCTAATCACTATGTGTTACTCTTTTATGCAAATCAGAAGTGAGGCAACCATTGTTTCTCACACTGTAGACACATTTGAATTGATATAGCACATTCAAAACTATGTGGTAGTGAATGAGGATACACTGGCTACATATGGAAAGTGCTAAGCATCCAAAAAGTTTTTATGTGATTGGAGTACAGACAATTTTTGACTCCTCATATATCTCAACGAATCAAGGCTTTAATCATCGTGAAAGTTCCTATACAATGTCTTTTTACAAATTCAAAACATAGTGGCAGTTCACACTCACTGGTCTGTTCTGTAACTCCTCTTAATATTTAGGTGTGACTCACTGTACTAAGCACTATTTAATCTGGCTTATTTTTTGGTTAGTTTGAGTGCAAAGTTAATTGCAGTTTAGATATTAGGTCTTTTAAATAAATATTTATGACTTTTGGAATTACTTAAAACGTAAATAATAAAATACATATACATGAAGTATAACAATTCATGTATATGCATATATATTTTAGTATGTAGAGTTTTCCATTTATAATTACTTAATTAGAACGCTCTTGCTAAGACAATAGTCAATCAAGGTTACAAGGGGGAGAGAATCCCTGACTGAATAGCGTTGACAGTTTTATTTTCTCTCTCTTTTTTTTCCTCACCTGTCATAGCATCGGCCGGGAAGCAAACGCACTGAGCTGGGACAACTGCTTGTAAGGCAGCTGTGCTGACCCCTCGACCACCAACGCTTGACGTTATTTTCTCTCTTTAACCTTAATTGGATAATGTCCTAGCAATATCTCAATAATTAAATACAGTAATTATAAACAGAAAGCTGAACATATTAAAATATTTTCATCTGAATATCAGTTAAATATATTGTAATATATATATATTGATTTCGTTACAAAAACATGGTTGGGGCTTCTACTCTCCCGCATGTTCTCGAAGCATGTTAATAAAGACCTTAGAGGGAAAAAAACACCAAGACGCGTTTCAAGCTGAACTAATACTTTTCCGTTTGTCCTGAAAAGAGAGATATGAAAGTGAGTTATTCATGTGCTGATGTTTATTTAAGAATATATATTAATTTTCAATTGAGATTTAATGTTTATGTCTGGGCTATCGATAATCTCTACTTTATTAAATGATTAGTAATAATAATTAATGTATTTATCTTAAGTGCTTGATATCAAAATTTGTGAATGCAGAAAATTTAGCACCTATAAATGTAATCGTTATAATTTTCTTCGAAGCTGTGATTTCAGGTTGTAATTCAATAGCAACAAGATTATTCTGCTAACAAAGATTAGCTATATAGTGTTGTTAACCGAGAGGTCATCGCAGCTGCCTTGCAAGCAAGTAGTTGGTTGCAGACGGTTGTGGGTTTGCGTCCCGGCCTATGCTATGACATATAAAAAAAAAAAAGATTAGCTATAGGATATGACCTAAATTTTATTTATATGAATTTTAAAATTAATTCTAATTTAAATGTTTTGTTCTAATCTTGTTATACTTAAATTATCATTATTTTGTTATAATATTCTTTTACTACAAAAACCTGACTCACAGGGATTTAAAAAAAATTATGAATGTAAAATGTATACTGTATATAAAAAAAATATTGTACGCCTAAATGGATGTGTTTAAATGATTTAATAATAGCTTGGAATACACCATTTATTTAAATGTTAAAAGCAAGTTTATGAGACAGAGAAGTGGAAAATGAGCATTCTTTAAATAAATGAGAAATATTCAATCGATGGAAAAATAAATGAATATATGAATAAATTTTTAATTCTATTATAAATTTCAAAAGTTTGTGATAATAATATTTTAAGTTAAATTATGAAGAAGCAATGAATTAAATAGGGTGGTTAAACTGACAGCTATCAGTTATATTTCCTAATCCACTTATTTGGATAACCATCTCTATCAGGGTCGGCCAAGACTAGCCAAATAGAGCATTTTATAAAGCCCAAAAGCTTTAAGTGCCACTTTCCTAGAAAGATGTCCTACAAGATCCTTATTGAAATCCACACCCAACATTCCCTTACAGACTATTCCATATGCTAGTTCTCTTACTCTACTTCTCAAGGTGAATAAATTGGCATATAATTCATTAATTGTGGAGTGAGGCAAGTGAAATATTGAACACCAGTTCTTGATCAAATATAACAAAAATTTATTTTCTTAATTTTAATTAGAAATATTAAAAGAAACAAACTGAATAATAATAATTATAATAAAAATATCACACTTGAAGAAAAACATCTAATCTATAATACATTAATGCATAATAAGAGAATATCCCCCTCCTTTATAATTCATTACTGCACAATAAAACTTCAAAAATCTATAGATATATTATACCTATGCTGACTGGTGATATTATACCAGAGGGGAAAAATATACATTTCAATTCATGTTTTCTACATATTAACAAATAAATAAATAAAAAATTATATACATCTAATTTATATATTAGTACTACTATCTTACACAATTAAATTTCAAAAATAAAAATGATGACTCATTCAAATATTATATTATTTAATTCTAAATTAATTTCATACTTTTATTTAAACCAACTAAATATTTTAAAACAACATTTTAAAAATAATATTTTATTAATCTATCCAATATTTCGTTTTAATGTATCTATTTTTTTTTAATCTAATTTTATTAACTACATTCGTTTTAAAAAACCCTAATTAAACATTTTATAACAATTACTTTTTATCTTGTGATAGACAAATGAAGGTGCAAATTTAGTACGCGATCTCTGCCATTTTGAATTTCAAAATCGACCAAAAACATCGTCTGACACCTCTAAGTGATAAAAAAATAGCCAAAACGCAAAAAAAAAAAAAAATTTCAGATTCTGTATCTCATTTAAAATTATATATCAAATAATTTATATATAGAGAGAGAGCAAGATTACAAATAGAATAGTTTTAAAACTTAATCAATAAATGTTAGCCATCCTTCGTTAAATTTAATACATATTTCTTAGAATCTAAACAATATGCTTTGATATGATTGGGGGGGGGGGTAAGAAAAGAAACTTTAAAAAAAAAACTTTTAAATCTTGTTATTGTTGAGTTTAAAATCTAAGAAGTTTTGCTCTGCTCTCCCTCAAGAGGGGAAAACAAACAATTTAATTTCCCTCATCATTCAAAGTAAACTATAAAAAATCCATTTTACAACTTTTTATAGATTCTAAAATTAGTGAAATAAAGTTAAGCCAGTAAATATACACCTGGGTCTCGTTTTACACGATAGATAGGTTTCTCAGAAAACATGCGCAAACGAAATCGCGCAAAAATACATAACTTACATTGAAAAAGGGGGGATACGGTCTGTGATTTTTCAAAATTCGCATAAAAGCAAAGCACCAATGTAAAATTACTTTAAAATTCGCGCAAAAAAAAATAAGGAAATAAAATGAGACTAATAAAAAATTTCAAATTTGAAAAAAATTGATACAAGACAAACTTTTTTTAACTATAATATTTAATTTTATTCAAAATAATATATTTTTATGCATAATTTACAGTACAGTAATTTACATTTTTTATACACATTTTAATTATTATGATTTTCTGGTGACAACGTAATTAATCTTTGCGACGATGATTTTATTGTTTAAGAAGCTCGCGATATCCAGACATACAAACATTTAGCTCTTGTTGGAATTTAAGAGCACGTTAATGATTAGTGTCATTAATAAGAAAATAATAATTGATTATGTTCTTTTTTAAAAAGCAAAAACAGAATGTGATTTAAAATGCAAAATTAACACGCACAATGTTTGAACAAATTTACATTATATTCTTGTAAAATTTAATATGTGTATACATAAAATGTGGAAATCATGATTTTAATTTCATTATTGCATAAAATCTTACTATTATAAAGCACTACATTCAAATATCAGCCTTTCACGCTAATTGTGCATACGCTTTGCAAGTGTTAATAAGCATGAAAGGCTGATATTTGAATGTAATACAATTGTTTACATACACTATATAAAATAAATGTTTATTATAAAGCACTGAAAATATTGAAATTACTAAGATGAAAGTCAAATTCCAATAATGTGCTATTACTTTCAATATAACGTAAGTGCGCGAAATTTATTATTTAAAGTCATAACACATTATCGGAAATCGACTTCCGGTGAAACACAAATCACGTAACTTCAAAATCGTGTTAAATAAGTCCGTGTAAAAAGAGACCCAGGTGTATATACAGTCTAGTTTACAAAAATAATATTAATTTCTATATACATTTGTGTACAAGTAAGCAGTCTATAATAGCGGTATTCATATAAAAACGAAATAATCTTTAATAAATTAGCTGAAATTAATATTATTTTTGTAAACTAGGCAATTTGGTGTTTTGTTTGACTTATCTAATTATATATATATTTAAAAATTACATTCCATAGATTATTTTTTTGTTATTGCAAATGTCCCGACAATAACTAAAACTCAACAATATTAAGATTTAAAAGTTGTTTTTTTTTTAAGTTTCTTTTCTTACCCCCCTCTCCATTATATCAAAGCATATTGTTTAGATTCTAAGAAATATGTATTAAATTTAATGAAGGATGGCTAACATTTATTGATTAAGGTTTAAAACTATTCTATTTGTAATCTTGCTCTCTCTATATATAATATAAATTATTTGATTTATAATTTAAAATGAGATACAGAATCTGAAATTTTGCAAACAAAGAGAACATCTGGTAATAAAAAATACAACTAATTGTAAAATAAATTAAGTTTTCGTTTGACTTTTATATATATACCTTCGATTTTTCACATTTTGTCCTTAAATTTTTTAGGTTTTCAGGTTTTTTTACATTTTCGCATACTTTTTTATCACATGTATCAGATGATGTTTTTGGTCGATTTTGAAATTCAAAATGGCAGAGATCGTATACTAAATTTGCACCCAAATAAATGTTTCAATTTTATAGCACAGTTCTAAAGCAATTTTGAAACTTTATTAGAAAAACTTGTAAGCACACAAGTATGAATATTTACATGTCACATGACCTAAAAAACTCAGACAATGTGTATCCATTTCTGTCTGATAATAAAATAAATGTTTAATTGCAAAAATATTATATTAAAGAATAATGATATAATAATATAATTTAGAATAATTTTGATACTATTAAATCCATTTGTCCCCACAAAATATTACATTTTAAATAAATACTTTATAACATAATTATTAAGTATAATTTTTATTTCACAATATACTATTTACTTAATTTTAAGTTTACTTTAAATTTAGCTTTTAACACTTATTTAAAAGACTTATTAATGTACTATTTTACTATGGCCAGTTTTATCAATCATACAAAATTACACTATTTATCCTTACTTGACTATTTTTAATATATTAGTACAGTTTTATGAATTTAATAATCTCTTTATTACTTTAACAAAGCTTTTAAAAACATTGTCAATATAACACAGTAGTCATACCAATTAAAATATATCCTTAATTTAAATTTTTTTTTAAAAATTGACTAAATAAATTCATTTGGACCTAAACAAAAGGGTACATATCCTCCCCCTACAAATAAAAATTTTTAATTAATGATCAATCTCAATATTTAATCTATTTAAATTATAATTACTATCTCTATTACTTTTACAGTTCAAATTTATCCTATACTATTGCATGAAATAATAAACTGTTTTAACATATAAAAAAATTTCTAAAATATCTGGACACTATATTAAGAATCTCAACCAGAAACACTCCTAAGAAATTATCTACATTTAAAAAAATCAGGTTATAACACTTTAACTCTTATCTCGTTCTTTAAAAATAAGGTGATAATATTTTTAAATAGATGTCTTATTCAGGAATTATCTGTTTTAATCTTTAAGAATTTTATTTTCCAAAAATATTTTTTTTTTAATTCTCTTTAACTTATTTAAGTCTCACTTTAGCTTTTCCTATATTTTTCCTTTTATTTAAGACTTTTCTTAAGAAAATTCACCATAATTTTCTTTTGTTTTAGACACTTAAGTTTCACTTTTGCCTTTCCTGTATTTTTCTCTTTATCAAAATTTTTCCCAAGAAAATTTATCTTTAGTTTCTTTTGCTTTAGACACTTAAGTTTCACCTTTGCTTTCCCTACATCTCTTTCTTTGTCAACATTCTCTCTAAGAAACTTTATCTCACTTATCTTTTCATTTATAATTTTAATTTTAACTTTGGCCTTACCAATATCTCTTTCTTTATATTTTCTCTAAGAAAATCTATATTAATTAGATCATCCTCCTACATTTTAAGTTTGATCTTAGCTCTCCCAATTTCTTTTTCCTCATCAATAATCTTTCTACCAAGATTTAGATCAACTATCTTTTCACTCATTCTTTTAAATTTTACTTTTGCTTTCCCAATATATCTTATATAATCTATGCTTTCTCTAAGATAACTTATCTTAATCTTCTCTTAACTCTTCAGGTTGCATTAACATTTTTGTTATGACTTTCAAAAACAGATTCCAACATTTCCCCAATAATTCTTTTTTTTTCTTGCTTGCCAACTGCTCACCAAGTCTGATGACTGACTTTCTCTGCTGGTTTTCTGATTGTTAACTGTTCTCTGATTTTCACTGCTCTCTGACTGCCGCTTCTCTCTCTCTCTCTCTCTGACTTCCCACTTCTTTCTGACTGCCACCTTCTCTCTGTCTACTTTTTTCTGATGGCCACTATACACACACAAAAGGACAAAAATGTGGTAACCATTTATCTTTAATCTTAAATTAATTTTTTTTAAATCTACTTACAGATGAGTCTTTTTATTTTTACAAAAGAGGAATTTCCAGAAATTTTTATGAAACACTTTACAAATCAAACCTTGATATCATATCTTGGTACATTTAAAGAAAATTTTTTTTTAAAAAAAATTATATCAGTGAGACAAATCCTTTAATTACCCATCAAAAGTAATTATAAGAATTTGGATACAACAATGTCTCTAATTTAACTCTAATATAATTAAACACTGTTAAAAATTATTTATTAAATATTTGTACCTAAGGACAACTGATACAATCTTTTCAATATATTTTCTTTATCTATAAATTTGATTAAGCAAACTTCATCATTTTTATTATTTATTTATTTTCTTATCTTTTTTTCCCCATATGTCATAGCATCGGTCAAGAGGCGAACTTGCAACAACCGTCTGCAACCAACTGCTTGCTTGCAAGGCAGCTGCGCTGACCTTTCAGCTAACAACACTTGACTATTTCTTATCTTTGCCAAAAAAAACATTAAATAAAATTAACAAAAGTTAATATCACAAAACAAAGTAAACATAGTTGCAATATGCACATATTCTACTGCTTATCTGGCAATATAATGTGTGGGTATATATATATATATATTGCCCTCAAATGTCCCTTTTTTATATTTATACTCTTACATTTTATGAGTCAACTAACACTTGAATGCAGTGTCAGCTGACCAAAACTTGCAATAGGGTTTGATCATCATCAGTTTCCATCACAATATAAAACAAGAAATTTAGTAATAAGAATGGGTGTTGAGAATGGCATATGAAAATACATCATATTGTTTGATATTCAGATTTTATACTCATTCACAGAGGGCGTTGCTGAAAAATATGTTTGAAAGGGTGATTTGAATAATAGATATTAAACCACTAAACATCACATGATCACCATTTCTTATGCTTGCTCATAACTGTTATTAAAACAGGCAAATCTGAATAGGCACTAGATAGGGATTTTAGGCACAAGCCTTCTGGCATTCATTGATTACTCTGGCTTGCACTGAGTGGCATTACTGTGTGGAGAGTTTTGCCTGTTTTGATAAATAGGTATGTTGGTTAGAACTTGGAAGTATTTATGCTCACACAAGCTGTTTACACAGAGACTAAACTCTTCGTACAGTAGTGCCACTCAATGCAAGGAATTTTATGTACAAACCTTCTTGCATCCATTGATTACTCAGCTTGCACTGAGGGCCACTACTATATGGACAGTTTAGCCTCTGCATAAGTATAAATTTTGGAAAAATATGATTGCTCAACAATAAGTATTGTGCCTTTATTTTATTTCCATAATTATGGAAAGTAAAACTAATTTAAATATATGCAAAAGCAATGAGTTGAATGCAAAATAAATAAATGAGGGTCAGGAGGTATAATAAATGTAACTATTAAGTGTTACTAATAATCATCTGTACTACAATCTAGGAATAATTTTACTTTAAATTATTAATTTTTCAATTTAATAATATTGCGTACAAAGTAGCTTGGCTTGTCAGGGATACTAAATCATAATAACATGATTATAACTTGTCTGAGTTCGAATCATCCCATTTATGTTCATGGGTAATTCCCTGGGTCATGATGTCTCTCAGTGGTTCCTTCACTTGCTTCTGAATACATTTTTCTCAACAGATAAGAAGTTTTCTAACATTCTTCTCTCATTTTAAATTGTTTTTTGTTTTTTTTATAAATAATTTACTCACTCTTTAGTTCTTTGTGAAATATTGATTACTACATCACATGACCTACACAATTCAATTAAGGATTCAATTGGAAGAAATCCATTTCCAAAATTTCGGTTAAATTTGAGTAGACTCTCTTTTTTTGCTTAATTATGATGTATTAATTGAAAAAAACACAAATAACTTTAATAAACTTTCTAATTTATTTCCAACTGGATCTAATGGTTATTATTTGTTTATATATAATTTTTTGAATATTATTTAACATGTTACATCCTTTAACCTTACTCCAAAAAATAGGTCAACGTGTGTCCTATATATACACTTGTGGCTTTGCCAAACTTTTTTTTTTTTTGATGTTGGTGTTCTGGGTCCAGCATTGTTTCTATTTTCTTGATGATTGCTAATTTTCAGTTGTTTATAAACAGAGGCTAAACTCTCTATATAGTAGTGCCATTCTGTGCAAGCCAGAGTAATCAATGGATGCAAAAAAGTTTTGCATAAAATCCCTATCTAGTACCTACTCATCCAATATCCCCAAGATTGGTTTCTAGCTTGTGAGTTTTCATCAATGAGGAGCCTTGGATATGAGAGCACTGCACCTTGATCTTAGGATGAGTAGGCACTAGATAGGGATTTTATGCACAAACTTCCCTGCATCCATTGATTACTCTGGTTTGCACCAGAGGGTGCTACTGTATGCAAAGTTTAGCCTCTGCCTAAACAGCTTGTGTAAGCATAAAGAATGTTGATCATGTGATGTTCTGGCTTTTTTTTTCTGGATCTCCACATTTAGTTCAACTTTTCATTTTTCATAAGTGTTTGCCATTCTCCTTTTAGTCAGCATTTCAATTATTGGATGCAATGGATTTTTTCATTCTTTGCTGATAAACATAATTAAGCTGCCTGCAATATTCCATCCTATTATCTAATTATATAAAAACTATTTGTTTGAATAATTTGTAATTTAACCATCTTGTATAAATGCTTGTTTTTTGTCCACAAAATTTTAATTACTTTTTTTCTAGAATTTAAGAATGATAATTTGATTCTTAATTTTGTGCCTATGAAAAATTTCTGCTTGAGTTTTATCAGTAAAAATCAACTAACTGATATGTTAGTATAATAGGATAGCATTTAGGATTTTATGATTGTTTTTGTTTTTCTGAAGGACTCTTTTAAGTTATTGAACAGTTTACTATAATGTCAAGTATCCTATACAATTTATTTGTCCATAATGCTGTCACAAATAATGTAATATTTGAAATACAGACACTCTTCATATAATTGTAAATAAAGGGGATTTGAACTCAGACTTTCAAGCATCTTTCAACTATCCACACTATCTCATATCACTGGTACACATGATCACACACATGTAGAAAAGATCAGTAATCACCAATATACATATTTTGTGCTAAACCAGCACTCATCTGTTGGTCCAGATTATCATCTCTCGCACATATATATAATCAGTGTTCAGTTTATATTAAGTTACCCATCCCTCTTCTATGTATTTAAATGGATACGGTCCTGTACATGAGGGGTCAGAGTGACATGAGGTCAACATGAGCATGACAACAATATTGGCATTAGCATGAAATTTAGGCTTTCCATCATCACATTGTCAATGGTATAGATAGCTGAAGAGTTGGAGGTTGGAGTAGATCGAAGCCTGTCCATTAAAGTATGAAGATTTGCTATCTTAATATAAACTGAACACTGATTATATACATATACGTGTGTGTGTGTGAGAGAGAGAGAGATGATAATCTGGACCAACTGATGAGTGCTGGTTCAGCATGAAATACGTATATTGGTGATTATAGATCTTTTGTACATGTGTGTGATCAGGTATATCAGTGATATGAGATAGTGTGGATAGTTGAAAGATGCTTGAAAGTCTGAGTTCAAGTCCTTTTATTTACAAATACATAAATAATCAAAACAAGATTGAAATAAACAACTATTAATAATTATATTTTAATATTTATCGTAACACCAATGCATAAAAACTAAATTACTTTAATGGTCAAATATCCAGTAGCAATTTATTTGTCCATAATAAATTGTCACAAATACATAATTAGATAATCATAACAAGATTGAAATAAACAACTATTAATAACTATTTCATCTCCATTGAGTCTAATATCTTGAGGTCTCAATGGAGATGAAAACTGGAT
This sequence comes from Epiperipatus broadwayi, assembly GCA_028023455.1. NCBI lineage: Eukaryota > Metazoa > Onychophora > Udeonychophora > Euonychophora > Peripatidae > Epiperipatus > Epiperipatus broadwayi. Next base: position 7,231,657 of record JAQFVV010006249.1, on the reverse strand, counting down.
CGATAAATATTAAAATACAATTATTAATAGTTGTTTATTTCAATCTTGTTTTGAGTGATTATTTATTTATTGAATAGTGTTTTCTGCTAATTTTGTTTGACTCAGAGTGAAAAAGAAGTGGACATGCATGTTTACTGTTTTCCTCCCTGAAACAATCTATTTTGCATGCTAAAAATGTTTTGCTGTTGTTTGAAATATGTATTTCCGGTAATGTGTAATACGAAAAAAAAAGTTTAATTTCTCTCTCAATTCATTGGCACTCATACCATTGTGATGCAAGAATTTGTCTATCTGAGTATGCATCATCAATCAATGTTAGAAACAATTTTCATTACTTAATTGTAATTGTAAATATGCGACTTTTTTCGCATGCGTTAGTGAAGCTATAATTATACTTCAAATAATGTGTGTAATAGGTCTGCTTAGCGCTTTCGAGATTTACTATTGGAATCTCATACTCATAGCTTTGTGAATGAATACTGTTGTTATTTATTGTACACATATGCAAATGAGTTTGAATATTTAATTAGTCCATTGTTTAGAGAGAGAGAGAGAGCAAAGCATGCCTCTCTTGATCATTAATAGAAGAGAGGCATGCTTTGCTCTCTCTAAACAATGGACTAATTAAATATTCAAACTCATTTGCATATGTGTACAATAAATAACAACAGTATTCATTCACAAAGCTATGAGTATGAGATTCCAATAGTAAATCTCGAAAGCGCTAAGCAGACCTATTACATATTATTTTAAGTATAATTATAGCTTCACTAAGGCATGCGAAAAAAGTCGCATATTTATAATTACAATTTTCACTAGTGAAGAGAAAAACAATTTATTACTTAATTGTGCATGGTCTATATATGACTTGGTTACTCTTGTCTATTGTAGATAACTTTTGGTCAGTTTTTTTTTTTTTTGCTATCAACTTGTAGACTGAGCATTTCTTTATATATTTTTCAATGTATATAGCTATGTTTGCCCATTATATATATCCAAAGGTCAATACTTAGGTACATATAATACTTGAACGGCCTCTCAGTTGTGATTTAATTTTTTTCCCACCTCCCAATGATATTCTCACCCTATGACTGATCAGTACACAGTCTTTATTGGTAGTTAAGTTTTCATGGTTAATTAAAAATGCTGGGGTGGGACACTGTGGATTAAAGTGACCAACTCTTCCTAATATACCTTATCAATATCTGGTAATCATTATATGCTTTATTCCAGCTCTCTATTTTTATGCCTTTAAAGGTCTCAGATTTTAGCGTATCCAAATTCAGTAATACCTAAGGGGTTCTTTTCTTTTGGGAAATTTTTGACAATAAGTCTATGAGTTTAATGCCTTTTCCTTGATTATATTTTAACCTACAGTCATATGCAATCAGTATATTTCTCTATCTTAATCTGTGTGACCTCAAGTCTCTGGCCAAATATTCAATAAAAGTTAATAGTTAGTTACTATTTGAAATGTTTACCCAAAAAATATTGCTTCTTTTTCTCAGCTTTAGAAAAAGTCCTAGATATACTAGCTAGAGAACATTCATGGTTATAACAAGGATGTCAAATAACTGCTCTTAACACCCATTCTCATACTTCAGTAGTTAACCAGATGTCAGGTAACAGTGCTTCTGTTTTTCAAAAGTTTCTTCCAGATTATTAATCCAACTCATCTTCTCGTTTTCTTTTAGCAATTTGTGTCACACTCTCTAAAAATATCTCAAAATAATTGACAAGGCCGAGATAAATCTGAACTTCTTTAACATTACTCAGTCTATAAACATTATATGATCACCATTTGTAGATACAGTGCTCTCAGATACTAGGCTCCTCACTGATGAAGGCCACAAGTCAGAAACTAGTCTGGAGATATTGGATGAGCAGACACTAGATGGGGATTTTATGCAAAGCCTTCTGGCATCCATTGATTACTCTGGCTTGCACTGAGTAGCAATATGTATAGAGAGTTTTGCCTGATTTAATAACATTCCTCAGTCTGTTACCATTTTTTACTGTTTGTATTTTGTCTGGAGCCAGTTTCCCCATTGCCTGATATTACATGCCACATTTTGAAAAATCTTTGATGGAGCAACTTCTGAATTCAGTATAATGAGTATGTTATCAAAATATAGAACCATTCTGTCTAATCCCAGTATGGTGCTCGATTTTTACCTAAAAATATTTGGTACTATAATAATAAATAATAATAATGTAATGCATTTGAATAATCTGATAGATTTCATCAGTGTTAATTTTTCTGATGACTTATGAGTGACAGATATCTAATGAAAGATGGCACTAATATTGGGCATGAAAAAGTGAAATTCTTTTTGCATTAAAGCCAATACTTCTTTTATATTTGGCATTGTATACTTCTCTTTAATTAAAGGGGATTTGAACCCAGACTTTTAAGCTCCCTTCAGCTATCTACTCTATCTCATACAACCAATACACATGTCCACACATGTAAAAAAGATAAATGATCTCCAATATACATATTTCATGCTAAACCAGCACTAATCAGTTGGCCCAGACCATTATCTCTCATATATATAATCAGTGCTTAGTTTATATTAAGATAGCAAATCTTTAAACTTTAATGGACAGGTTTCAATCTACTCCATGCTCCAACTCTTTCCCCATCCATATCATTGAAAATCTAATGATGGAACACTCAAATCTATTGTTGATGCCAATATTATTATCAGGTTTATATTGACTTTTAAGTCTTTTTGACCCCACACATATATGAACTTATCCCTTTAAATACACAGAAGAAGGATAGGCAGGATACAGGCTGAATCTGTAATATTTGAATACAAGTATAATTTATATACTTGGAGTTTAAATGTAATTATTAAATATTTTTTATCTGTGTCACTATAATCATTTCAAATATGAATCTGATCACTTGGTTTGTTTATTACTACTGTTGATGTGGTTCAATGTGACATTTTGATTGATGTTAGAATGGCTTTAGCTATCAATCCCAATATTTATGCCTTTGATTTTCATTCCTGAGTGATCAAAGCTTATCGAATAAGCATTATCTAATAGCTTTATTGCTATGGGACTTGTAAGAATGCTATCCTAAGATTCATTGAATAATCCCAATAAGCCCGTTTTTCTATATTACTGTAAATCTTTCTGTCCAATGATTGATTTATTCTCGATTTACTATGCATAATGGCAATCTTTTCCCAATGTTTTAAGTTGGTTAACTAGTTTATGTATATATATATTTCCATTCACATTTATAGCTTTTACTGTAATCTTTTAAAAGTAGAATATTATAACAACTGGCTGACAAGGCACTCAGTCTTATTTCTATATTCCTTAATCACAGCTAATCTCCATTGTAATTTATTTTCTTTACATTTTCAGCCCCATCATAAATTGCTTTAAGCCTTTAGTGTTTCATGAGAAATTTAGCTTTTTTTTTTTATTTCTCTTGATTGGAGTTTTATTGTTTAGTTCCCCAGTGTTGGTTTTCTGTATTTTTTTTTTTTAGCATAGGTGCACTAGATGTTTTTTGACTGTGAACTTAAATGTCTTTTTATTTGCATTTTTTTCACCTTTTGGCCTATAACAATAACAAATGGATTTATTTCTATCTGCTTGAACTGTCTTATTTGGACCAAGCTTTGTTTTGAAAATCTTAAATAGTGTCATTCACTTTATGTAATTGGAATTCATGAGCTTCTCCTGCATTATTTTGAATGCCCTTTCTTTTTCTATCACTGTTGCTTAGGTCAAATTAGTCTTAGTTAAATGCTACTACTGGAATCTGTTATCACATACTCCTAGAGTTACAAGGTATCTTTTTTGTGATTGTCCTAATTTGAAACCTCAAATCATTGTATCCAATAAGAGGTTTCAAGATTGTTGATTATCACATGATCACCATTTCTTATGCTTTCTCATAACTGTTATTAAAACAGGCAAAACTCTCCATACAGTAGTGCAACTCATTGCAAGCCAGAGTAATCAATGGATGCCAGAAGGCTTGTGCATAAAATCTCTATCTAGTGCCTACTCATACAATATCTCCAGACTAGTTTTTAGCTTATGGCTTTCATCAGTGAAGAGCTTTGGATCTGAGAGCATTACACCTACATCTTAGGATCTAATGCACCCCCCCCCCATATCCACCTTTGATCTCTACTTATAAAACTACGTGTTCTCAATTTTAGACTCATAGTTTTGTAGTTAAATAGGGATAAAAGATGGTTGCTGGTGGGTTGCATTAGATCCTAAGATCTAGGTGCAGTGCTCTCAGATCCAAAGCTCCTCAATGATAAAAGCCACAAGCTAGAAACAAGTCTGGGGATATTGGATGAATAGGCACTAGATAGGGATTTTATGCACAAGCCTTCTGGCATCCATTGATTACTCTGACTTGCACTGAGTGAAACTACTGTATGGAGAGTTTCACCTGTTTTAATAATTGTTGGTTATCATGGTTTATTAAAATTAATATTTGAAAAAAAATCTGGGAAATTGTACTTTTTTTACTTGTTTTGCTATTAATGATTATTAATTGTTAAGATAAACCTATCTACTACTGTTAATACTATAATTCATTCAATGTGATAGCTAGGTGTTTTATTTCTTTTAAGCTGCCTTAATTGCATTGTCAAGTCAGGATAACCAGGCAATCTCTACAAATGTCATTTATGGAAAAGTCATGTATTTTTAATTTGTGATATTTATATAAATTATTCTTCATGTATAACTGTGATAAACCGAGTAGAAATATTCAAAAAAACATTATCCACTAATACTGTTTTCCAAGCGCTTTTGGAACCATATACCAGAATCGTGGTACCGAAAGTGCTTAATATTTTATTTATTTTAGCGACAAAAGTTAGTCTTATTTTGAATGACTTTATCTTTCAATATAAATCTCAATTTGAAGAAAAATTTTCTTTAATTATAAAAAAAAAATTGTCAGACTTAGAGGAATCAAATTCGAGCATAACGGAAAAGTTTATCAAAGAAATGCAGAATTTTTATCAAACGTGTTTTCAATATATCGAAGAATGGTCTGAAACAAACATCATGGGGAAATAACAGTTTTCAATAGTGTTTTTTGACTTCATTGCAAGTATATTGGACAGATATTGAATCTTGTGTTGAGTTTTTATCTAAAGAAATGCCAGACATTAAAATAGACGACAATTGTCTCTTTGAAGAAATTAGAAGACTGAATGTATATTTAAATTCTGAAAAATTAATACAATGGGAAAATCAACACATTGAAATTGATAAAAGATGAGTGGATATTTTCAGCCATTTCAAAAATGAACATATTCCATGTGAAAATTTATTTATACTTTTCAATTTACGTTGTGCTGCCCTGGAACTAATGCAGCATTTGAAAGAGTTTTTTTTCAATTGCCAATGATTTTTGGATAAGTGAGAAATTGAGATTGAATGTTGATACTCTAGATGCAGCACTTGCTGTAAAATTTAATATGAAGAATATATCTTGCTTAGATATTTCCAATATATTGTTAGAAGACGATACATTGACAAAAAATGTTAATTCAATGGAAAAGTACTCATTTAAATAATAATTAACAGGCATGTAAGCATAATTACAATATAAAATGTTACAAATGTTTTTATTATGCATATATCATATTATAGTGTATTATTGTTGCAATGAATAAAATGTTTCTTTTATTTACGATATTTTATTTTCAATTTATTTGTTCTCCTTTTCATTGTAAAAAAGTTGGTCACTTTGTTATACAGAAAGTGGGTTATTGGTTTTTATGCTGGGTTTGGGAAAAGATAAGGGGGATTTAGATATGAAGGTCATGGAGTTGACAAAGATTACGTTGTAGAAATAGGATGGAGCAGATTATGGGAAAGCTTAGTGGAGAATGGAAGGTAAAGTGGCTAACAGGTTTCTCTGGTCATAGTTGCTGAGAGATTCCTGACTCCGTATAAGGAGAAGTCACAGTGCATCACATCACATCGAAAATTTAATTTACTGTGATCAAAAGTTAATGATGATGATGATGATCGGAACCGACTAAACTCAGGGAGATAGCAAGAGATCTTTAAATTGTTCTGACAATTGAGAAAATAAAACTAGGACAAACGTTAGCTAATATAATTCTAAAATTTATTAAGTTGATAATAATAATTTTATAGTTTATTATAATCACAAACAAAAGTTTGACCTAAATTTCTAGCGAAGCCTGTAGGAGAGAAATAGAAAATAATAAAATATCCCGGCAGATACACTAATCTTCTCATAGAATTTCTTGACGGGTGAAATTAATTTACTTCCGCTGACGATTCACAAAAAGAAAGTAAACAAATTACAATTTCTTTGTTTCAAACGATTTTCTAAAATACAAAAAAAAAAAAAAAATTGTCTTGTAAAGAATCAACGGATCAGCGCGGACGAGCACAATCTAATACCTTGAAATTAGAGACGTCATTTGTTGGCAGGACGGCTCATGGATAATTTTATATTTTAAAATAATTTTATTGAAGTATTATATGTGGTTACAAAATTAAACTTTTGTTAGAGATGTGAAATACATTTGAGAGAATTAAATTACAACTACATAAGTGTTAATAAAGGATAGACGTTTAAAATTACCAAGGTTGATAAATTTACAAGAAGGGCGAATATAATGTGAAGATATTACGGCGTACTTCAATTTTAAAAAGAAAAGAAAATCCCCGGTTTCAGTAAAACCAGGACTATCCAAGCGAGAAATTATCAGCCAAAAGATGGCAATTTACTAATCTAATATAAATTAATCAAAAGTGTCTCACAAGGAAACAGGTAAGTAATAAGAAAATTATTAATATCTGCCAAGTGTCTATCAAGAATGAAAATTACACAAATGGAAGTCTAAACAGCTAATAAAATAAATTATCAATACACACTCCGCATCATAATAAAAGAATAATTTAAAATTAAAAAATATAGCATTAAGACAAATAAAAGAATACGTTAGGTGATTATGATATATGAGAAATCTGTACAAATGTTTACTTTAGATTGAGCGGAAGTTTTACTAGACATTTATGCCCTGGCTAGAATATAAAATAAGTTACCTTCCGGTAAAGACTAGTCCAGTGAGTATTCATAATTGGATGCAGTTAATATTGATTGAAGACTTCCAAAGATTTTTTTTTCTTGCTTAATGGCGGCAAGTGTGGAGGCATACGGTGGAATCAGTTTTTAGTTTAGGCATTCAAGGCATCATTGGAGAGAACAGCTAGGGGATCAGGATCCGTCTTAGAGTCGATTTAGCAGGGCATCCTTGAGGTTTGACTACACATGGCGTAGAACTTGGCCATCTGGTAAAGCGAACACAATCAAACTAACGTAGGCTATTCTAAGAGTCCGGTCGAAAGTTCCTTCGACAGATAGATGAATAAAGTCACCCCACAGCGGGTCACGTAAGCGAACAGCAATGTATTAAAATCTGTGTCAAGCCTGTCAAGTAAATATGAATCTCCGCAAGCTAATATAAAATAATCACAAATCAGCCGGCAAAAATGAGCTGTCGCTATTCTTCTAAAGTAAGTTAATCTAGGTCAAGACACCCAAATTAATAACAAGTCCGAAGAATAATAAGTCCGAAACTCAGGTCTATTTATATGCCACTTTATCTCCCACGTAATCTTAGTTTTTCTATGTAAATTAATTAGACGTATTTGCCCAGTACCAATACCTATCTCACGCTCAATCTTAATTAATAATTCTGACCAAGGCTTAACTTATTAAAAAAAAATTAATTAATTAGATCTCCGCTCCCAGTGATAAATTAAAATAGATTATATTTAAGCAACAAGAATGCTATTAACTTACTTTTTAATTTTAAAAAAAATCTTTCCAAAAGATAAAACAAAATGTTAGTTCTTTTTTTTTTAAAGCTTTTATAAAATTAACTTAAACAGATTTTAAATTACAATTTTTAAGTAAAACAAATTACAGAAAATAAAATAAATACGTGTGTGTGTGTGTGTAAATATACCTTTATTATGTAAAAGAATAAATATTAAATCTTTAAAATAACTGTAAAAGTCGCGATCGCACTTTTGAAACGGATAGTATCCGGTTCAATATATAATATAATGAATATGCTAATAGCTCTAAACAAGTTTTTTTTTATGATAAATGCTACAAGAAAAAGCATTCAAATCATCTTTATCTCCCCATCTATCTATCTAAACTATAAACTTATATTTTAGTGCAAAATATATAGTTTGGTAGAACTAGTTAAAATTTCTCGATCTTCTTCCAGATGACTTGATTATCAAGACTGGCATTTAGTATGCTTGACCCTTGTGTTCAAATTTATTGAACAGTGAGATTATACCATTTTTATTATTGTATATTTTTTTCTTCTTTTTCTTTCATACATTAGTTTTGTTCTGTTTCCAAACACTGTTAGATGAACTGTGCTTAACCTAAAGATGAAAACCAATAACATATTACACCAAGTATAGTAAGATAATTAAAAAAACAAATGATTATTTGTTTTTCTCTTTAAATAATCTTAAAGATTATTTTGGTTTAATTGAAGGATTTATTTAATTTCTTTTAAATTAATTTATAGGATATGTTTTTTCTTTCTTTTCATTTTTTTAAAACATATGTAAATAAGAAGAAATCTAATTGGCTAAAAAAAAAAAATAGAACTGCCAAAAAAAGAAAAGATTTTCTTTTCCTTCTGTAATGTCAGCAAATATATAATAAAATAAAAAAATTAATTTTTTCTTCTCACTGTTAAACATATAATGAAAATAAAAACTTCTCTTTTAAAAAAGACATAAAGATAAGGAAGTTAAATTAAAACTTCTCTTAAATAATTTTAAGTTGCAATATTATCAAGTGTGAATAGCAGAATGTATAGCTAAATCCTAATAAATCTGTTCAGGTTCACCAACTGTGAGTCTGTTTGCTGATGGCCTTCCACATGGTCTACAACTGAAATGCACAAGAATTATTGTTAACTGCATCAAAAGGGAAAACTGGCTCTAAAAGGTCAGTCTATTTGAGATTTCTTATTGTTTTGCAGATTATGCTTAGCCTTGAATAAAGTTTTACCATCATAACTTTAACACCCATGGTAGTGTTGTGAAAGTGTGAGACAAAGTACTGTATTCAACTTTGGATAAATTCTGCTTTCAAGAACTTTAACACATATGGAATGCAGTTTGACTTGGGATATAAGGTTTTACTTTCACGACTTTGACACTTCTAATGTTATATCTGTGCAGAATGTAATGCTGTTTTCACTCTTTTGTGTGCTATTGTCCAGACAATGAAGAATTAATTATAGTTTCCCTTTGAATTTATATTAGCAACAATATTGTGAATTTATCTGCCTAAAATTATAAGTGTTTAAAGAAATAACAACTGACCAGGAAACTATTTTACTTAAACCACTAAACATCACATGATTATTATCTCATACTAGCACATAATTGTTATTAAATAAGGCAAAACTCTCTCCATACAGTAGTGCAACACTGTGCCAAACAGAGTAATCAATGGACTCTGTTTGGCACAGGGTGGCACTACTGTATGGAGAGAGTTTTGCCTTGTTTAGAAACCATTTTAGCTGTTATAGCACCCATGAGATAATTATTTGCCTGAACAATTGTGCTTTATCCTCGACATTCATAAATTAAAAATAGTAAAATACTTCGATTTCGGAGTAACCCCTAAAACAAAGTCATGATATTCCATTCACTTTGAGGATAATTTGATTAAAATACATATTCCCTACCCCTCAAATATCATGGATTCTCAGAAAATCTACATGCAAATCAACTAATTTATGAGCAGTCTTTATAAATGGAGATGAAGAAGCATCTAATCAACTTTTAAGATTGTATGTTGTTATAAAACTATATATTTAAATTATATTTGTCATTAAGTTTAAGAAATGTACTATTAATTGATTGGCTAATAGCCAATGGATGTAGATAACATGTATTTGAATCTAATGTAGTAATTTAATGAACATGCATTTTTATGTTTTATTGTATTTTATATTATCTTATAAATATATAAAGTTCATGATATATATATATATATGATTTATCATGCAAAATAATTACTTGTTAACTTGAGTATATGGACTGATAAGAATCAATTTAGGGAACAGCACTTGGAGAATGGTTTTGTGATTAGTTCAATGAATCTATAATGTATCATTACCACATGTCCTAATCCTATGTGTCTTTCTAGGGTTCTGCACTTATTCTCATGTTATAATATTAGGTAATATTTATCCATACCATTTGGACTATGATCAGCCATTATCTTAATTGTTTACTGTAAAAGAATTTTTATTATACCTTTTGGTCTTGAATAACATTTGTAAAACAGCATGTGCCTTCCAATTTAGTAGATTAATGAGAGTGATTTATTTCTATTTTATCTGGAAGTAAGTGTTCATATCATATTCTTTATATCAGTTTGTGTTTGTGGTTAATTTGTAAAATGATTATTACTATTGGTTGTACATCTGTTAAGTTTGTTTCAGTGCAGGTGGTTAATCCACTGAACAATCTGCAATTACACTAGTTGCTCTGATGGTGGTTAGAAAATCTGCAGGGTACTTACTGCTTGTTATCCCTTGTGATGAGGAATACACCCACAGATTTATCACTAATCCTTGTTATACAAATGTATGTTTGAGCAGATCTTCCATACATTATGATACATTGTTTCACGCTTCTTAATGTTTGTTGCATGTGTTCTGTTATTAGCCATAAAAAAACATTCGAGTGAAATATGATCTGAATTTATTATGGATAAATTATATGATGTCCCAACCCAGCTGAGTTGGAGTTTGAATATTTTGATTTCATATCTCATTATAGTCAAATTTTATAGGTCCATCATTCCAATTGTTGTCATTGTTATTATAAATTGGGGTATAAATGCATTGGTTCTGGTTTTGATGTATTGGAAGTACCATTGTATTTGAATCTACCCTCATCCCCATAAGAATAAAAATCAATATATTTGTAATAAAATTTTAGATTGTAGTATCTGAAACTCATGCACATATTTGTGCACAGAAATAAGTATATGTGATAGTATTTTATTTTATTTTGTTTATTCGCTTATCTAATTAATGTACATTGTCCATATAGAATGATTGTATATGATGGTATTTTATGTTGTTTTTTTTTGTGTCATAGCATCGGCCAGGACGTGAACCCGCAACCCGGGCAACTGCCTGCAAGTGCAAGGCAATCATGCTGACCTCTCGACCACCAATGCAAGACTATGGTATTTTATGTTACTTATCATTTTTGTAAATTATGAATATTGTTAACCAATTACTACTTTCATATTTATTGAGTCATAAATAAATGTTAATTTGATAACTAACTTATCTGTGCCATTTCTATTAATCACATATAGAGTCAGAAGTCCATGGCAAACAGATCCTAAATATTAGAGTACATATTGTCCCTGATGATAATGTATACTAGGTTTACTGGAACATCCAGAGAGTATTTTAATGTTTATTCTTGGGGATTTTGTGATGTATAAGATCTAATAAAATCCCATTTACTTTCTGCATCACTGCTACTTTGCTTGTCAATTCTGGAGTATAATCCAGAATCAGTTACCTCTATTGATATGTGTGACATTAATACTTAAAATTAATAGTAATCTTACTAGCCAGTTTAACAATTGAATCTATTTTCTAAAACTATAACAAATGCCTTATTTATCCCTAAGAGTTTCATAGCTATTGATTTGATTTGATATTTGGGTTAATGAAGAAATAATTTAAAAATTCATATTACTTGCTTTCCATTGCAAAATATTTTCCCCATATAGCATTTCTTTACTTTAAACCTGAATACATGATGACCTATCATTTATGATGTTATGAAGCTGATATAATTATTATTATATGGTTTAATGGTTCGTATTCACCACGTAATTATTAGCAGTTTCATAGATTATGCCATCTTGTCTATGGCCTGCCCTTGGGTCTCAGATAAATGAAATTGTAAAATAAGGTTATAGTGTGACTTTGAAAAACAGCCATTGAAAGAATAATTATAAATCAAATTAAGATTTGGGAACCACGTTTTAAAATCCAGTAATTAAGGAGAATTATTGTTAATTAAAAGAATAATACTATTTATTTAGGTAACTTGACATACCTTCAAATAAAGCTGTGATTATCCATAAAGCTGTGATTATCCTTTGCATGGTACCATGGCCATGACCAGATTTTATGGTAATATCTTTGTATTGTATCATAAATATATATATGTGTGTGTGTGTGTGTGTGTAGTAATCCTAATGGACTGACCAAAGGGTAATGGAATACAAGAGAAGCCTTACAATTAAGCCTACTGTGTTGGTTGTCAAAAACCAAATACCACATAACCTGAACAATAATGTGGCAGACCAACAGTGATCTGAGGTTACATGCACAGATACCATGTGACATGAATTTTGAACAACCACCTCAGAGTATGAATCCTCTTGGCTAAGTATAATTATTAAAATACAAGGTTCTTTTTATCATTTAAAAAGTTTTTATTTTAATTCTTAAGATATCTTGATCTTAAGTTTACATTCATTTCACTCTCAAATATCTTATCTTATGTTCTAAGAATATTACATTTATCTTAAACATAAGTTCTTTTGCAAATTCAAAATATCACATCTAATGTTTTAAAATATCTAATTCTCAGGTATGAGTTCTTTTACAAATTTAGAATATCTTGATCTCAGGGTTCAAATTAAGAATAAAATGCACTTGGAACAAAATGTTAGTGGTAATACTTTAAATTTTTAACAAAAATATGATGATTATTATTATTAAACTAAACATGGAACATTTGACATCTCTTTTATTTTATTTTGGAATCAATATTTTAAGAAAGAAGAAATGAAATTACATAACAGAATACTCAAATACTTGAGTAATATGTAATTGATAACTTGAAAACATTTTAAAATACTTATAATTAAAATATAATTATTTCATTTCTACTGACAATAAACCACAGAAATCTTATGTTTTCTGATGCAAATTTGAATAAGCAATTCTAAAATAATGTAGAAGGCAGTAAGGACATCCCTTTTGCTGACCCCTACACAACAAATGCATTTGAAATGAAATAAATAATATAACATTTATCTTCTAAGAATGCAGGGTAAAATAATTAAATAATTATTAAGCAAAATGAATTTAAAAACACTATATAATCATTGAAATGTACTCTTTAAAATAATTATTAATGCAAATCTTATTAAAGTAGATTTTCTGATAAATAAATATGATTATGCAATGATGTTATAATGGCAGTGAAACAAAAATGTATTTAATTAACAATAAAATATTTATTTACAACATACAATAATCCATATAATAAAATTATTATTTACAGTAATTATTATTATTTCTTTTATTTTCAATAAAATGGAAGGCTGAAGAGTTGTGAGTTGGAATAGTTTGAAGCCTGTCCATTAAAGTATGAGGATTGGCTAGCTTAATATAAAGCTGAGCACTGATTGTAAATATGTGTGATGGTAATCTGGACCAACTGGTGAGTGCTGGTTTAGCGCGAAATACGGATATTGGTGATTATTTATCTTTTCCATATGTGTGTGATCAGGTTGGTCAGCAATATAAGATGGCACTGAGAGTAATGGGTCTTGTGACAGTCTGAGTTCAAATCCCACATATATTACACATATAAACGCAGGTTTAAGCTTGTACAAGGTATTAATTTAATTTATAATCTATAATTTACAAATATTAATAACTTTATACATTGGTGTATCTTTCTTAAAAACCATTTTTACAATTTTATCATACAACTTATATTTACTTCAATAGTTCTCTTATTCAGCAAATAAAATTTTTATTTTCAAACCTAGTACCTATAATGTAAAACAATATATCTCTATGTCTTTGTCCATGCCACTAGGAGATATTATACATTTTACTTCATTAAAAATAATATTAAAATATCAGTGTGAGACTGCTTAATAAATATTAATACAATATCAACAAATATTATGCAACATAAAAAGCCTTATAATGTGAACAATACCTATGTTGGGGCAAGGAAATAAAAAAAAATTATAGTGGTGCTAATAATAAATTGTAAAGCTGAACATGCCTACTTATACACCAAAATATATTCTAATATTAAAATTCTAGGTATAGCGGACAAGAGAAATATAAGCTAGCAAAAATACGATTAAACACGATGAATAAACGAACCAGACTCTACCATGGAATAGCTAAATATGCATAAAAGTAATACAACATCCATTTAAAATTGCCTCAAAAATACTACTAATAATAAAAGGCATGGAGCTAATAATACTGATACTAATAAACATGAATAATTGTTCATTTTGCATGCATATACAAAAAAACAATTCATTCACTCGGTTTAGGGTTCCCCTCTTTTCTTCCATAATGTAAGCTTGTGGTTAAACACCTGTAGAGGTCCCTACTATCACACTTTACATGCATATTCTCGAGGTTATAGCCTCAGTAAATATTACTTACGTAATCAATGTGCATTTAATAAATTTATAATTACAACTTTAAATTATCGTAATAGATTTCTAACTATAAAATCTTTCCATTGACTCATTGTAAATCGAAAGATTTCATGAGTATTAATGTGTAATAAGAAATGTGGACTTAATCAGTGAAGTATTGAATAGCTTCATGCTCACAGATCTAACCGCTTCAGCTTCACCTATTTAAATAGAAAGTAGGTTGAAGTAAAGAAGGGTTCCCCTCTTTTCTTCCATAATGTAAGCTTGTGATTAAACACCTGTAGAGGTCCCTACTATCACATTTTACACGCATATTCTCAATGTTATAGCCTCAGTAAATATTACATATTCTTATAAACAAAGCAAAACTCTCCATACAGTATTGCCACTCTGTGCCAACCAGAGTAATCAATGAATGCCAGAAGGATTGTGCATAAAATCCCTATCTAATGCCTACTCATCCAATATCCTCAGGCTAGTTTCTGGCTTGTGGCCATCATCAGTGAGGAGCTTTGGATCTGAGAGCACTGCACCTAGATCTTAGGATCTAATGTAATCCTCCAGCACCCACCTTTTATCTCTACTTAACTACAAAACTATGAGAATGAAATTTAAAAACACAAAAAATATTTTCAATCTAAGCTCAATAGCTTATATAGTCATATGGGTCTGAACTCAGTTCAGCACCCATACATTTTGGTGTCTTTGGCTCTTTAACAACCATAGCCACCATTATCCTATTAGGCAGGATTGGTGTTAAACCATTAAGCATCACATGATCACTATCTCTTATATTAGCACATATTTGTTTATAAACAAAGCAAAACTCTCCATACAGTATTGTCACCCTGTGCCAACCAGAGTAATCAATGAATGCCAGAAGGCTTGTGCATAAAATCCCTATCTAATGCCTACTCATCCAATATCCCCAGACTAGTTTCTGGCTTGTGGCCATCATCAGTGAGGAGCTTTGGATCTGAGAGCACTGCACCTAGATCTTAGGATCTAATGCAACCCTCCAGCACCCACCTTTTATCTCTACTTAACTACAAAATTATTAGAATGAAATTTGAAAACACAAAAAATATTTTCAATCTAAGTTCAATAGCTTATATAGTCATATGGGTCTGAACTCTTTGGCTCTTTAACAACCATAGCCCCCTTATCCTATTAGGCAGGATTCTGGTTGGCACAGGGTGGCAATACTGTATGGAGAGTTTTGCTTTGTTTATAAACAAATATGTGCTAGTATAAGAGATAGTGATCATGTGATGCTTAATGGTTTAACGCCAATCCTGCCTAATAGGATAATGGTGGCTATGGTTGTTAAAGAGCCAAAGACACCAAAATGTATGGGTGCTGAACTGAGTTCAGACCCATATGACTATATAAGCTATTGAGCTTCGATTGAAAATATTTTTTGTGTTTTCAAATGTTAAAGAGCCAAAGACACCAAAATATATGGGTTCTGAACTGAGTTCAGACCCATATGACTATATAAGCTATTGAGCTTCGATTGAAAATATTTTTTGTGTTTTCAAATTTTTTTTTTTAAAAAAAAGGGGGGGGAAGAGAAAAACCGGGCTCCCCCCACCCCCCCAACTCCCTCTCAGTCACACCCCCACCCCAAAACAGAACAGGGAAAATGGAAGAGAGAATAGAAAGAGATATACAAAGGTTTGGAATTATTGATTTCTTGGTGGGAGAGGGAGGCAAATTGTATGAGTTTTTTTTTTTATATAAAAAAATATGTGCTAGTATAAGAGATAGTGATCATGTGATGCTTAAGGGTTTAACACCAATCCTGCCTAATAGGATAGTGGTGGCTATGGTTGTTAAAGAGCCAAAGACACCAAAATGTATGGGTGCTGAACTGAGTTCAGACCCATATGACTATATAAGCTATTGAGCTTAGATTGAAAATATTTTTTGTGTTTTCAAATTTCATTCTCATAGTTTTGTAGTTAAGTAGAAATAAAAGGTCAGTGCTGAAGAGTTGCATTAGATCCTAAGATCTAGGTGCAGTGCTCTCAGATCCAAAGCTCCTCACTGATGATGGCCACAAGCCAGAAACTAGTCTGGGGATATTGGATGAGTAGGCATTAGATAGGGATTTTATGCACAAGCCTTCTGGCATTCATTGATTACTCTTGTTGCCACAGGGTGGCAATACTGTATGAGAGTTTTGCTTTGTTTATAAACAAATATGTGATAGTATAAGAGATAGTGATCATGTGATTACATATTCTTATTGAAAAACTTCTATTTTTGGAAAGGGTCTCTTTCATGAAATAAAAGCAATATCAGCATAGGTGAATTTCCTGCATTCTGTTTCAGAAAGGTCACTGATGGACATATTAAAGCAGGTATGAGTAACTGAATATTGTGAAAAACCATTCTGTAAAATTTGAGGATTCACTATGATTAGTATTTAGTATCACTTGGATTTTTCTATTGGAGAACATTTTGTCAAGTAAGTGGAAGCCTTATGAGCATTTAAGAATTTAAAAAATTCTAGAAAAAGATAATTTTTCGAATAGCAACAGTTTTAAATATATTTGGAGAAAGCTTTTCAATTTAAGTTGTTAAAGGTAAAACTTGTTCGCAAGTTCTTCCCGGCTTAAATCCATTCTGCTATACAGGTAGATAGCTCTCAACATTTGTAAAATTCTTCTTAATATAATTGTTTTAAAAAGTTTATAGAGAATACATAATAATGTTATTGGGCAATAAATTTCTGGCTCATTGTGGGTTCATTAGTTTTAAGACTGCTATAATTGTGGTTTTATGCCAAATTTTAGAGATAGTAATGTAACAAAAAATAAAACATTATAGTATCTATAAATACAATTTATCCAACCTGCTTCAAACACTTTTTAGCAAACTCTTTATTTGTACATATATATACACCTATGTTTCGACTGACCTGCAGTCTTCTTCAGAGCAATCTTTTTTTTTGTTTTGTTTAGAAAACAAAACAAAAAAAAAAAGATTGCTCTGAAGAAGACTGCAGGTCAGTCGAAACATAGGTGTATATATATATATGTACAAATAAAGAGTTTGCTAAAAAGTGTTTGAAGCAGGTTGGATAAATTGTATTTATGGGATATTAAGGCAAAAATAAGAAAAAGTGTGATTGTGGTAATTATAGAATCTAGTTGAAAAGCCTGGTCATTTTTTACATAAACTTGGTGTTTGTATAAGCACCTGTAAGAGAACTATTAATGCTATTGTTAATGAGATTGCTAATCTTACATATCATATTATTAAATGTAAATAAAAGAAAAATATCTTTAAATCAGACCTGCAAGTATTTTTTTAACAGTGCTTCTCTAATATCAACCTAGGGTTGCCATTATAATTTCTGAAGAAGAAAAAACATAGGAAACAAAACATGTGTACAGTTAGAAAATGATACCATGGTAGTACAAAGACCCATTATAACAATCCATAAAAAGATGATTGATGACATGAGATGCTGATGATGACTGAGCTGTATTCTAAATGGCTTAAGTTAAAGATAAAAGGGAAAAAGAAAGCATAAAGAGCTATTTACAAGTATATAAAGGCTGTACACATGAATTCATAACTTGCCTCCTTTAATTAAGAATTCAATTAAAGATCAATTCCAAATGAAGACATTACGTTCACTAAGAGCACTCTGCCAGATATTAAAAGACAAACTTGCCTCCCAGAAAATATGTAAAAAGCTGTAAAGTAGATCAGACTTTCATATACTCTAGATATAATTTCAGCACTAAATCAAAATTCCATTTTTGGATGCTCAGTGCAGGATTTCTTCAAAGCACTGAAAGATTATAGTGTAAGAAACTGCCTTCTTGTGAAATCTCAAACAAATTTTCTTTCCAGATCCAGCAGTGAAGACCTGCTTATTTGATCTTTCTACATGTTAGTGTTGTTATATCTTGACTTCAAGTAATGAACTAGTCCAGATTATATCTTATCTTAATCAGATTGAGCATTCATTACCACACACCAATGGATTTATAAATAGATAACACACAATGGCAAGAATGGGCCAATAGGAAATGATGCTCATTGAATTTGATTATTTTCAGTATAGATGTGAATCTGGTCATAAATAGTCAATCCATTTGGAGGTAGAGTCAGACAACAACTGTCATATTAAATGGTAGTATACATGTTCTCCACTATATGGTTGAGCAGTAAGGCAAGTTCATATTAAAATTAGAAGTTGCTAGATATAAACCAGACACAAAGCACGCTGTCAAAGAACAGCCAAAAGTATCATCACTCAGGAGACAATCTGCCATAGTACAGCTGGAAATAGTAGGTAAACTTTTAAGGAAATCTTAAGCCCCTTCCATCCATAGTTGTACAGCAATTAATTGCTATACTTTGCCAACAATATCAGGAAAATATATATAAAAACATTGTATATAGTATAAATGTGACTGATATTTATTTCATTAATAAATATTATGATTGTATTTCACGATCTTGTGTTGGATCATAATTAGCCATAAATACAACAGTTGGTGCAGTTATGACAGGTTATTAACAGAATTATTCGTATATAAAAGCATTGTATATAGTATAAATGTGACTGATATTTATTTCATTAATAAATATTATGATTGTATTTCACGATCTTGTGTTGGATCATAATTAGCCATAAATACAACAGTTGGTGCAGTTATGACAGGTTATTAACAGTTAACATTATTCGTGAGACAATAAAAAAATTAAAATCAAATGTGAGTGGTCATTAACAATAAAAGTAGAAGCTTTTCCCTGTGGGTTGTTTAGATCCGTGAAGTTAAAAAAATGATAGCTAACACTATTAGCATAACAATAGAAACAAAAAAATTTATCGGTGCATAGTTACACATTATTTGACAATAGTCAGATTTTTTTTTCCCACAGCAGAAAAAAAAAGAAAAAACCCAAAATGGTTAAAATTACCTCTTAAAAAGAATTCGATCTGGCCTATTCTGAAAATTGGCCAATATACAGGGATCGAGTGCTGTTTTATACGCAAACTATTCAAATTAAATCGACATATTGATTTTGGCAAAGTGTTGTCTCTACTGACAAACTTTTTTTGCCCAAAACTCTTATTGATAATCCAGAGATATCATTTCAATATCTGTCCTCAAGGGAAGGGGGAGAAAGCAAGAGATTTTGCTGATAAATTCAGAAAGTTAGCCTTAATGTGTGATTTTAAAGTCTTTATCAATGAAGCTCTGACTGACCATTTCATTTGTGAATGAAAAGCCCACAATCTTAGAATTAAGCTGTTAATGGACACTGATATCAATTTTGATACAGTTTTATTTCAAGCAGAGTCAACAGCAAGTCGAGCAAGTCCATTAAAAAAAATAGACTATAGCATTAAAATTGTTGATCAGAAAACTGGATCTAATAATTAACCAGCTCACAATAAAAACACAATGAATAAAAAAATTGTTGTTTGGCGTGGGGGCGAGAGCCCCCCCTCCCCTCCCCCCCCGCAGGCCGCCGCCCGGGGTGGCGGGCCCCGCCCCCGCCGATGCATTTTAATTTAAAAAAAAAAATTGTTATAGATATGATGAAGGAGAAATGCACACCCTGAATGTCCACACTATATGCGGTGTGTAGATATTGCAAGTGTGTCGGTCACACAAAACCTGCTTATTTTAAAAGAAAACAAGTTGCTAATAAAAGAATGGAAGAGTTCATTCCAAAAATCCAGAAGGCAATATAAAATCAAACTATATCAAAGCCTGTATAAATAATGTCAAAGGCATTGATTCAGTTTTCACATTCAAAATTTTTCTTAATGATTAGACAATAACAATATAATTCGATACCGAGTCTGCAGTGTCCGTTGTGTCAAAAAATACATGGGCTATAATTAATAGGAAAAATAAATATCAGCGGTATCCTATCAACAGAGCAATCACTGACTATCAAAGCAATCAAATATTATTCTTGGATCAATCAAGAGTTAGTTACAATGTTTAATAAAACTATATATGCACCTCTGGTTGTATCATCAGGTGATTATAGCCATATATTAGGCCACAACTGGCTCAATCACTTAGTTGTGCCTAAAGTAAACCAGCTCACAAAAATAAATTCAAAAAGGGTTTACTCAGAAGTTTTTAATAAACCAGTTTGAATCCTAAAATATGTCATGAAAGAAAACATGCAAAAAAGCAGATAGGTGCTCAAGTCTTATGTCATATGTTCAAGAGAACCAGAAAATGGGTTCCAGAAGTTGTGATCAAAGTGAAAGGATTATAAACAATGATGGTTCAAACAGCAGATCAGAACCATCACAGATATAGAAGCCCTCTAAGGTTAAATAACACAACACCAGCCATTAGTGAAAAGTCATCAGTGAAGAATAAATATCCATATGAGTCACCATCCAACATTGATGAATCAAAATTAAAAAGTTTCCAGATCTACAAATGGCAGTGGACCTATTGATAAATCGCCAAACCCACTGAAGCCATAAAGCAATAAAGATGATGTACACCAAAGCATCTGAAATGTCTACGTTCTCTGCAGTTAATTTTAGTCAGGTGAAAAAATATAATATTTCACTTTGCCTTAAGTAATGGACTAGTC
The DNA here is from genome assembly GCA_028023455.1 of Epiperipatus broadwayi. Lineage (NCBI taxonomy): Eukaryota > Metazoa > Onychophora > Udeonychophora > Euonychophora > Peripatidae > Epiperipatus > Epiperipatus broadwayi. The sequence goes on along the minus strand of JAQFVV010006249.1, from coordinate 7,210,500 downwards.
CAGATTCCATCTTATCTTGGTCAGATTGAACATTCATCACCACTGACCAATGGATATACAAATAGCTAACAGATGTCCAATGGCAAGCTTACTGAATCCAATTGTTTCTTAGTAGAGATGGCGATCTGGCCATAAATAGTCAATTCATTTTAGAAGTCAGACAATAACTGTCAAAGCAGAATGGCAGTTACACATTGCCCATAAAATGACTGAGCAATAAGACAAATTCATGTTAGAACAGGAAGATGTTAGACATAACCAGACATGAGGCAAGCTGTCACACAACTGGAAGGTCATTATACCTTTTCACAAAGTAAGCTGTCATGGTACAACTGGAAATGGTAGGTAAACTTATAAGAGCATTTGAAGTCCCTTTTTTCTATAATTGCATAACAGGTAAACTTCCAGCTATTCTGTGACAGCTTGCCTTATGTCTCATTTATGTCTAGAAGCTTCTAGTTCTAACAAATTTGCCTCATTGCTTAGCCATATTCTGCACATGTACACTGCCATTCAACTTCGACAGTTGTTGCCTGACCTTATCTCCAAATGGATTGATTGTTTATGGTCAGATCCCCATCCACACTGAGAACAATCAGGTTCAGGTAGCATAGCCTATTGGTCCATTCTTGCCATTGGATTTCATTGTCACAGACCAATGGATATATATATAAATAGGTAACAGATATGCTGATGAATTCTCAATCCAATCAAGGTCAGTTGGAATATGAACTAGTTCATTATTTGAAAGCAAGATGAAATATAACATTGGTGACTCATCAAATGATTCAGGATTCATCAATGATCACTGTACTTATCTGCTCCAGAAAACAATTTAATCATGTCCGATGTACATAGCAGTGACCACACAAATTTATATAGCACAATGTTAGTAATGGCCAAATCTAAGCACATAATGACAGAATTGAAATGTTTAATAAAGCAAACGATTCTATCTTCTGGTTAAAAGATAAACATAATATTCATTAATAGTTAGCTATCTAAAAATATCTATATATTAAATAGAGTTTTATTTATCACTGAAAGGAGAACCTTTGCCTCTTGGAGGATTTAAAGGAACCAAGCAGGGCAAATTCCTAATGCCCATTCCATATGTTCTTGTTGCAGTTGTTATAACTATGTTATTATTCATATAGTATATGAACATGGATGGTCTGCTCATTCATATAGTATATGAACATGCTTGGTCTGCTCACCAACATACATTAGCCAGCATGGTGAGTTTATTGGCTTTTAACCTCTGAGTTTAAGATCAAGAAGCTCCTTGGTCTTTCTTCTCAGTTGCCTGATAAGGCAGAATGAATGTGTAAGTGAATGAAGAGATATATGCAATTATGACCCTTATTCCTAGGAGGCTGTAAAGTCAACATCTAAGTTGGCGGTAGGTGGCTGAAGGCAGAGAGTGCTAAGAATTCCCTAATTGTGGACCCAGGCTACCATTTGATGATGACTTTTTTTTAGATACTTACAACTTCTGATCACTTTCAAGTTAAGTACAAGAATTGGAAGAATTGTCTTATATTAAATGAGACATTGTTCGACTTTGTGAAGTAGGAGAAAAAGTGAAGAGACATAAAAAATGGACAGGTACTCTATTACAAAGGCACAAATATTGAAAGTGCAAGTGGAGTAGGATTCATTATAAATAAAAAGTGGAAGAATAACATCATGGAGATAGTGTATCAGACAGAGTGGCAAGATTAGTTATTCAACTTAATAGCAGATACCAAATACAGAAAATTCAGGTTTACGCCCCAACAAATTCTCATAATGATGAAGTAGCAGAAGATTTTTATATAGATATACAAAAGGATTTTGATCAGAGTATACAACATTTTAAAATTGTAATGGCAGAATTTAATGCTAGAATTCATAAACAAATAAAAGATGAAAGTATTGTAGGTAAATTTGGTTATGGTAATAGAAATGAGAGAGGACATAGGTTTGTGGAGTTTGCAGGAAAAAAAAAACTTTATATTATGAATGTGAGAAAAATGTTAAAAAGAAATGGACATGGAAGCATCTAAATAAAGGTTTACAGCAGAATTGGATTATATTTTGACTAATAGAAATATACATTCCATATGTAAGAAAAATGTTAAAAAGAAATATACATTTCATATGTGAGAAAAATGTTAAAAGAAATGGACATGGAAGCATCCAAATGAAGATATACAGCAGAATTGGATTATATTTTGACTAATAGAAATATACATTTCAAGATTGTAATGCTAGAGAGACACAAATTATTAAGAAAAACAATATTTACAGAGACACCAATTATTAAGAAAAACAATATTTACAATTGATAATCCTAATCTTCAGAAAAATTCTAATGAATTTAAATTAAAATTTATCGGTTTCAAGTACTAATAGATTTTGAACATGATTTAGGTTTGAATGAAATTAATAAGAAATTAACTGATACACTTTTAAAAACCACAATAAAGATAGCTGGTAGAAAAAAGCAGCAATTGACCAATAAAATTTCCACTGAAGCTAAAGAATTTATGAAGAAAAGAAGGAATATGAAGATATATATATAAATGATGTATTAAAAAGATTGAATATCTTGAACTTTGTAAAATGGTGCACAAAAGAGTTGATAATGATATATGAAAGTACAATTGTGAACTAGCAAGGAAAGCTGTAGAAGAGAATAAAAGTCTCTAAATAGAGTGTAGGAAATTTATATCTGCAATAAGAAAAAAAGATGGAACTATTACTAAAAAAAGAGATAACATAAAATAGGTAGAAGAGTTTTATCAAGAATTATATAGTAATAAATAATAAGTACTTCCTACATGTATTATATCTTCTGAATTGCCCAGAATTTTAAATGAAGAAGTGAGACATGCAATTAAATTTTATAAAGAAAAGAAAAGCTACAGGTAGTGATGGAATTACAATTGATATATTAAAAGAAGTAGTTGAAGAAATAGAAAAGTTTTGGCAAAGTTATATACCAAATGTCTAAATGATAAAGATATACTACATGATTGGAAGAATGTAGTATTAATATTTAAAAAAGATGATAAAGAAGATATTACAATTTACAGACCTATACCAAGATAATTACAACTTGTCTACAGAGAACAAGTTGGATTTAAAAGTGGTTTTAGTACAGTAGATCACATCCAATTATTGAGAGAAGTTATAGAAAGGAACATTGCATATGAGTTGCCATTATGCTTAGGATTTGTAGATTTTAAAAAGGCATTGGGTTCTATAAACATTTCTTCAGTGATTAAAGCATTGAATCATCAAGATATACAACCAGGATATTCTGAAAAATATTTATAAAAATGCAACAGCAACAAATAGATTATGTAATGGTACTAGGAAGGTTAACATAGAGAAGGGTGTAAGATGGGTAATTCCATATTTCCAAAACTTTTTACAGCAGTGTTGCAAGAAGTATTTTGTAGATTAAAATGGGAAGCTGATGGAGTAAAAGTAAATGGAGATTATTTTTGTGATTTTGAGCAGTGTTGCAAGAAGTATTTTGTAGATTAAAATGGGAAGCTGATGGAGTAAAAGTAAATGGAGATTATTTTTGTGATTTTGCAGATAATATAGGTAATTTTGCAAATAATACTTCAGAGCTTTAGGAACTGTTGCAAGAGTTATCAGATGAAAGTAAGAAAGGACTAAAGGTAAATGTTAAAAAGACTAAAGTAATGTTCAATGGATTTTCTCAAAAATTGAAAATAAAGATTGATTATGATGAGTTAGAAGTTAACTACAAATATCTTTGTCAGATTATTACTACAAATGGAATTTTTTTTTTTTTTTTGTTTTTTTTTTTTTTTTTTTTTTTTTTTTTTTTTTTTTTTTTTTTTTTTTTTTTTTTTTTTAAATATTATTTTTATTTTAAAAAAAATAATATACATATTTATATATATAATGGGTTGGGGTTGTAAATTTTTTAAAAGGGTTTTATTTATTTATAAATAAAATATAAAACACCAAGAGAGGGGGCCCCGGGGCCCCCCCCTTGCATTGTGTACCCATTATTTTAAAAGAGGGAAAAATAGGGGAAACCAATAAAAAAACCCAAAAAAAATTAAATTCTCTTAAAAAAAATTCAACCTTCAGTTATGTGGATATATAATGGATGAAATTAGTCATAGAATTAAACTTGGTTCGAGTGCTTTTGGTAGAAATAACTTAATACTAAAAGATATTAATTAGTATTAAAGTTTATCGGCTTAACGTTTTCGAGGATCCATGCCTCATATTCATAGCCTTCATAAAATGTATAATAAAATATGCAAATACAAATATTCAAATAAGCTAGTATTACGTAGCCCATTTCTTCGAGATCTCGAAGCAAGTGTCCTTTCTATTAATGGCATGGATGTTTCCATTGATGTAAAATGCCTCCTTTATTTTTCTTTTGTGATCATTTGATTCTGAGCACAATATTATGGGATTGGCGGGTGTGAAGTTGTGTCCAGATTGTTTAGCATGCTCCAAGAATACAGAGGACGTGTTGCTGTTTTCTGAGCTCTGTTAAATATCTTTTCTAATTAACAATTATATATTTTACATATAGTGAGAAGTAAAGCTATATTTAATACTAAAAGGAAATATGCCTATGTGTTTGAAAAGGAAGGTTTTTAATAAATGGGTTTTAACAGTTTATGGATCTGAAACTTGGACACTTAATAGAAGAGCAATACAGAGACTTCAGATCACTCAAAGAAGTATGAAGAGATGTATGTTATGAGTAACAAGAAGAGATCAAAAACCTAATATATGAGGAAGAGAACAAACAGGTGTTACTGACATTGATGAAAGAATTAAAAGCCTGGAATTGGGCTGGATATATTGCTAGAAGATATGATAATAGATGGTCAATTGAAATCTTAAACTGGATTCCAAGAGATTGTAAAAGACTCGGAAAGAGATGGATGAAATAAAGTATGCAGGAGTGATGAGGAGAAAAGAGGCTAGAGATCGGAGAAGATGGATTGAACTTGACAAGACCTTCATCCTGCAGTGGATTGATAATGGATGACAATGATGATGATTTGTCATATCGTCAGCACCCTGGACATTACGTGTGTCGAGCAAAAAAGTACTTATTAGACATCTTTAGTTATAGACTTTCTCACCCGTATCACTAGCAGAGTACAGTCTTGTACATATGTAATCAGCTGATTTTATGTAATTTTAGACAATAGCTTTCTTAAAAAAACTGTTATTATTTTGTGAGCTTTTAAGATCTTTATTACTGTTATTTGAATCGTTATTTCCGGGTCATGTTTAAGATCACTCATATCTGAGAGACAATAATGTTTAAGGTCACTCGTATTTATAAGACAATAATTGCTTTGCTTTAAATTAATTTTCTAGACAACTTTTCATGCTTGAAAAATGTAAGTTAAATGCGACGAATGAAGACACATTTTAAAGAACAATATTAAATAAAATACAAATTATAGTAAAACGCTGATATTTGTCCTTAATTATCATATCTCATGTCTGTATGGACTCATATCATCTTGGAACTCTGAAGAAAAATGAAAGACATCTTTTTTTTTTCCATATATCAAATGCGTTGACCGGGGCGCGAACCCTGGCCAGCTACTTGGAAGGCCCACCAACGTCTTTTTTTAATCCAAAGCAGTTCCAATGATTTCTTCAATACATCATTGATACTAAAACTGCAAGTGCCAGCCGATTACAATCTTATCAAAGGATGGAATCGATAGTTTAGATAGTAAATGTGCAATTTATTCGCCTATTAGAAGAACAAGGTGATGGCCTATGGACATTTTTTTTTTTTTTGCCAAGAGAATAAATGCAAGTGGAATAAATGCATTTATAATTCATGATCACTACAACCAAAAGCCAAAAGTAATCGATTGATTAGAATTTTTTAAAACAACTGGTCAAAAGTGTAGCTATACCTCACTGGCATAAAAAGATATGGAGAATGTAAATTTAGAGATCTGGAGATTTGTCTAACAATCTTATTTGGCATAGGTGAAGAAAAGAAAGACCAAAGACATTCACTGGGTGAATATTTACAGAAGAAAATAGTATACTACTGCTATCCTAGAGCATTAAAAATAAAAATAAAATTTTTTTACGCATGCCGGAAATGTTTTCAAACAACTTTTCTCAAATTTAAGTTGCGCCAAAATGGTGTAACAAAAGATTAATAATAACGGTTTTATTTTTTAAAATAATCTCAGAAAATAATATTTATATTATTCCTTTTATGAAAGTGTTATTTCATTTTTATTAATAAAGTTATACATAACCTTTAAAATGGTTATTTTATTGAATATTATGTTATCAATTTCTTGATAGAACAGTTACGAATTAAATTCGTCCCGTCCCCCCTTTAGTTACGGGTAGATATTGTATTCATTTTACGATTCCAATATGCAAATCGTAATTTTATCGTCCTTTACTATTTAGGAAGTTATTTTCTATTAAAATACTGTTACTAATCTCTTTTCATACTTTATTTAAAACGGAAATTCAAAATTTTATATCATCTATAGAAACAACTATAAATTTAAATTTTTTGAACTATAGAACAATACTTAGTTTAAAAATAACTTTTATTCATTTCCCGTAAGATAATTTAATAACAATAGGATATAATATTTAATAAATAGCGGTTTATATATCTGCAATATTGTGGAAACAACTTTTCTTTCCCCATGCGCTAAATCTGACTTGCACTCCATAGTGGTCCAGTTATGGTTTGAGCTTATTTTAAAATAAACCAATAATTATTGGCCATGCCTAAATAAAATATTAAACTTATTATAAGCTTGATATTACTTGCACAAATTCAATTTTTATATCACAGATAATTAAAAATGAAAAACATTTATTAAGCAAGCAAAACTCTCCATACAGTAGTGCCACTCAGTGCAAGCCAGAGTAATCAATGGATGCCAAAAGGCTTGTGCATGAAATTCCTACATAGTAGTACTCATCCAACATCCCCAGATTAGTTTCTAGCTTGTGGCTTTCATCAGTGTGGAGCCTTGGATCTGAGAGCATTGCACCTAGATCTTAGGATCTAATGCAAACCTCCAGCAGCCACCTTTTATCTCTACTTAACTACAAAACTATGAGAATAAAATTGAAAACAATAATGTTTTCAATCTAAGCTCATTAGCTTATATAGTCACATATTTTCAATCTAAGCTCATTAGCTTATATAGATCCATATGTCTATATAAGCTAATGAGCTTAGATTGAAAATATTATTATATTCAATTTGATTCTCTTGGTTTTGTATTTTAAGTAGAGATAAAAGGTGGCTGCTGGAGGGTTGTATTAGATCCTAAGATCTAGGTGCAGTGCTCTCAAATCCAAGGCCCCTCACTGACAAAGGCCACAAGCCAGAAACTAGTTTGGGGATATTGGATGAGTAGGCACTGGATAGTGATTTTATGCACAAGCCTTCTGGCATCCATTGATTACTCTGGCTTGCACTGAGTGGCACTATTGTATGGAGAGTTTTGCCTGTTTAATAACAGTTCTGAGCAAGCAAAAGAAATGGTGATCATGTGATGCTCAGTGGTTTAATAAAAATGAAAAACTATCTTCCCTATGACATATAAAGTGAATTTGTGGATGTAATACACCAATTAAAAATCAGGCTTACACTAAGTTCAGACTTTTATTCAGTTATGGTCAATAATTGTTGGTTTATTTAAAGAATAAGCAATAGGTAAACTGCTTATTGTTTTAAAACAATTATAGATGGGAGGGTACCAGTCAATTTTAGCACATATGTGAAGAATAGTTGCTCCCACAATTAATAATAAGATATGAAATCTAGTTTTGAAACAGATAATTTCATTGTTAAAACATTGTTAAAAAAATTTAAAAATGGTTAAGAAAATAATCCAAAATGTATAATTTACATTGATAAAATGTAATTAAGCATATTAATTAATAATGAATCATGTAAATGAATCAATAAGGTCTAGAAAAATAATATTTTTAAAAAATATTCTTTAAAATTATTCGTACTATTAGAACATGTGATCTAGGTTGATAAAGCCCCCTACCACTTTGTAACAATAATAAATAAAAAATCGGTAAGTCATATTTTGTGTAAAAAATAAATAAATCAAAAACAATATAAAAACAATAAAATACAACTTAGAAAACAAATCTGAATATAATATATTTAGTTAGTAAAGGGATGATTTGAAAACAAAGGAAGTAAATCGCCCTTCTCCAGGCTATGACTTGAAAGCATTCTAAATGTTTAACAAAGAATCAAGAATAGAATAAATCCATTAATCCACCTATTCTTAGTAGCTCTAATGTTTATAACCATATCTTTGTCAACATTGTTGGTAATTCAGAGTGAAATTAATTTATCAATCAGATGGAATATGGCACTGAAGTTTTATTAAACTCATAATTACTTATATAAGGCTGGAGATATCTCACTTTTAACACCTTGATTTTAATAATTAAACAAGATTTAAAATGTATACTTTAAATTAAACATAGTTCAATGTGTATGTAAACAATGCTGCAGAAAGGAGTTTACTGTTAACTGAAAGGAGATCCTTTAATTCCTCTTGGAGGCCTTAAAGGAACCAAGCAGGGAAAATTCCTAATGTTCACTCCATATGTTGTTGTCATTGCAGTTGTTATTACTATGCGATTATTCATATAGCATACAACCATGGATGGGCTGCCCACCAGCACACATTAGCCAGCATGGTGAGTTTATTGGATTTTTACCTCTGAGTTTAAGATGAAGAAACATTATAGTCTTTCTTCTCAGTTTCCCAATAATGCAAAATGAATGTGTGTGTGAATGAAAACATTTTTCTAATAAATATACAATATGCAGACAAAAATAAATAATGGCCCTTATTCCGAGAAGGCTGTAAAGTCACCACCAAGGCAGCATCTGGTAGCCAAAGGCAAGGGTGCTAACAATCCACTGATTGCAAACCCAGGCTGCCATTTGATGACAACTTTTTATTTAGGTACTTACAACTGCAGGTTACTTTCAAGTGAAGGAAGATTGCAATAATTGGAATAAGAACTGTCTTATATTAAATGGGACATTATTGAACTTTGTGAAGAGACAGTTGATTTAAAAACTGGATATGTACTCTACTGCACAGGCACAAACAATGGAAATACAAGTGCAACAGGATTCATTATAAATAAAAAATGGGAGAACAACATTATGGAGAACTTAATAGCAGATACCCAATGCAGATAATTCAGTTTTATGCCCCAAGAAGTTCTCGTAATGATGTAGTACAAGATTTTTATATGGATGAACAAAAGGCTTTTGATCAGACTAAACATTTTAAAATTGTTATGGGAGACTTTAATGCTAGAATTGATAAATAAATGAAAGATGAGAGTGCTGTAGGTAATTTTAATTATGGTAATAGAAATGAGAGAGAACATAGACTTGTGGAGTTTTCAGAAAAACTTTATATTATGAATTCTTTTTTTGAATTCTCTCTCATTTCTATTACCATAATTAAAAAAGAAATGGATATGAAAGCATCCAAATGAAGGTACAGTAGAATTGTATTATATTTTGACTAATAGAAGATACATATTTCAAGATTGTAATGTTCTTAATAAATTTAACACAGGAAGTGATCATTGATAAGTAAGGTGTAAACATGTTAATGCAAAACTAGAGGGACAAAAATTATTAAGAAAAACAATATTTATAGTTGATATTCCTAATATTCAGAAACATCCTAATGAATTTAAATTAGAACTTGCAAATCGGTTTCAAGTATTAATAGATTTTGAACATGATTCTGATTTGAATGAAATTAATAAGAAAATAACTGATACACTTTTAAAAACTGCAACAAAGACAGCTGGTAAAAAAGCAGCAATTGGCCAATAAAATTTCAACTGAGACTAGAGAATTTATGAAGAAAAGAAGGAATATGGAGATATATAAAAATGATACATTAAAAAGGATTGAATATCTCACATTTTGTGAAATGGTACAAAAATGAGTTGATAATGATATAAGAAAATATAATTGTGAACTAGCAAGGAAAGCTGTTGAAGAGAATAAAAGTCTCAGGAGTGTAAAACACATTTTAGTATTGATAGGAAACATATCTGCAATAAGAAAAAGATAGAACTATTACTAAAAAGAGAGATGACATCATGAAATGGATAGAAAAGTTCTATCAAGAATTATATAATAATGAAGAAAAACTACCTCCTACATCTGTTGTATTTTCTGAATTGCTCAGAATTTTGAATGAGGAAGTGAGACATGCAATTAAATGTATGAAGAAAGGAAAGGCTCCAGGTAATGATGGAATTATAATCGATATATTAAAAGAAGCAGGTGAAGAAATAGAATTTTTTTTTGCAAAGTTATACATCAAATGTCTAAATGATAAAGATGTACCAGATGATTGGAAGAATGCAGTATTAATATTTAAAAAGGATGATAAAGAAGATATAAGAAATTACAGATCTATCAGCCTTTTATCAGTTTTATACAAAATTTTTACCAAGATAATCAGAATTCATCTACAGAGAACATTGGATTTCAATCAAGCAAGAGAACAAGTTGGATTTAAAAGGGTTTGTAGATCATATCTAAGTACTGAGAGAACTCTTTAACAGGACCAATAAATACGAGTTGCCATTATGATTTGTATTTGTAGATTAAAAGCATTTGATTCTATAAGCATGTCTTCAGTGATTAAAACATTGGATTGTCAAGGTATAGGTAGACTCAGAATATTGTCATATTCTGAAGAATATGAAAATGCAACAGCAACAATTAGATTACATAATGATACCAGGAAGGTTAACATTGAGAAAGGATGTAAGACAGGGTGATTCCATATCTACAAAACTTTTTACAGCAGTGTTGAAATAATTATTTTGTGGATTAAAATGGAAGGCTAAAGGAGTAAAAGTAAATGGGCTTTATTTAAGTCATTTAGATTTTGGAGATGATGTAGTCGTTTTTGAAAATAATTGTTCAGAGCTTCAGAAAATATTGCAAGAGTTATCAAATGAAAGTAAGAAAGTAGGACTAAAGATAAATGTTAAAAAGACTAAAGTAATGTTCAATGGATTTTCTCAAAAGATGAAAATAAAGATTTATTATGATGAGTCAGAAGAAGTTAATAACTATAAATAACTTAGTGAAATTGTTACTACAGATGGAAAAAAAATGGATGAAATTAAGCATAGAATTAATCTTGGTTAGAGTGCTTTTGGTAAAAATAATACTAAAAGAAAATATGCCTACATGATTGAAAAGGAAGGTTTTTAATAAATGAGTTTTATCAGTTCTTACCTATGAATCTGAGACTTGGGCACTTAATAGAAGAGCAATACAGAGACTTCAGACCACTCAAAGAAGTGTGGAGAGATGCATGATGGTAGTACAATAAGAGATCGAAAATGCAATATATGGGTAAGAAAACAAACTGGGGTTACTGACATCATTGGAAGAATTAAAAGGCTAAAATAAAGGTGGGCTGGCAATATTTCTAGAGGCGATAATACTAGATGAACAGTTAAAATCTTAAACTGGGTTCCAAGAGATTGCAAAAGACCCAGAAAGAGACCACGTGTGAGATGGATGAATAATGACGTAATGCTTCATTAGGAACCTTCAGTTCTTGTCTTTACTATTGTTATGGTGCAATTTTGCGCGCACACAGACTATCTAATTATATGCATTTTTAGATAATAACTTTTTTAAAAAACTAAATTGTTGATATCTTAAAAAAAAAAAAAAAAACTAATTGTGTTTATGAGTTTCTAAGATTTTTGTCATTTTTATTTGAATTATTATTTCCGGGTCACTTCTATTAGTAAGACAATATATATATATATTTTTTGTTAATTAATTATCTTAACGACTTTGTGGTTTAATAACATAAATTAAGCACGGTTAATGATGATGCATTTAAAGAAAGATATTAATTTTTAAACAAATCATTTCTCATTTAAGACATTTGAAATACCTCAACTATACTATACTCGGACCGGCATTAACGCTAATCAGAAAATAACAGAAACCCCATATAAATGGCAGGCTTTTGAGGTGAGGGAGGTATTTGCAAAAATTTAGCATTTGCATAATTTTTTTTTTTTTAAAAAAGGAGAGAATCACATTAGTGATAACTACTACAAAGTCCTTTGTGGATGAACTACAGGGGTAGATTGGCAGACTTTTACTTACGGTCCTAAGACTCGATCCCAGTTCTGTCATGTCCAGTGACCAAAACATTTATGAGCTGTCAAGCAATTGTCATTTGATTTTTTTGTGTGTGTGCCCTCTATGGTTTAATGTGGTGGTAGACCCTGGATCTTGGGGTCTTTGAATCGATTCCAGTTCTATCATTTCTCGTGCTCGAATGTCTGGTGAACTCCCTGGCAATAGATCACTCGATTATTAAGAAAGTATGTAGATAGATAAATAAAGAAATTAATTAAAATGTTACTAATTATTAAATGTTTATTAAAATTTAAAGATTGCCTGAAGTGATTTGCCCTGGGTAATTTAGTACAGTGATGGAATATTAAGTTCTGGAAGGTCTTCGCTAACAATTTCAGTTCTTGCACTCCAGGCACTCACATTTTCGTATGAATTCATGAGCAATAAAAACGAAGATTAATTTGCGCATATCGTGTGCGCATAGTGCTCACAATGAGTGAACTCCGTTGATCGAAAATTATAAGATCTCAAATAACTATTACAGAACCTCATGATAAATTTCTCTGCTTTACAAAACTCACTGAACATGTATATTAACAATAGGCAAGTGCCATACACCAAGTAGATGATTTTAAAATGTGATGGTTAAAGAAAATGTTAAATTCAAAGAGCAAATTAGTAATTAAAGGAGGAACAAGTCCGATGGTGAAATGGTACACCAAGGTTCAAGAACAAAAAGAGCATGATTCAATCTGACACATTCAGTGCTCAAACTTCTTGAGAACTCTCAAACAAGAACACCAAATTGTTTATTTTTTATCTAATAGAAGAGGGGAGGGGCATCTTTAATCCTATAATCTAATACTGCTGAAGATTGAGCACAAGGTTTCATTAATAGAAGATAACTGGCTTATAAAAATATGGTATTACTCAATACTTCAATTATGATTGTAGTATATTAAAGCAAACCTATTTTATAAAGCCTTAGGACTACAAATGAAAGCACATATTAATGTTTATATATCTCATCTTCAACTTTGTCAATCATTATCAATCCATTGCAGGATAAAGAACTCTCGAAGTCCAATCCATCTTCTCTGATCACTGGTTTCTCTTTTTCCCATAACTTTTTTATTTCATCCATCCATCTCACATGTGGTCTCTTTCTGGGTCTTTTACAATCTCTTGGAATTCAGTTTAAGATTTCAAGTGTCCATCAATTATCATCTCTTCTAGCAATATGTTCATCCCAACTGCACTTCAGTCTTTTAATTTTTTCAATGATATTATCAGTAACACCTGTTTGTTCTCTTAACCATATATTGTGTTTTTGATCTCTTCTTGTTACTCCTAACATGCATTTGTCCACGCTTCTTTGAGTGGTCTGAAGTCTCTGTAATGCTCTTCTATTAAGTATCCAAGTCTCATGTATTAATTGTAATGTAAGAACCTAAGGGCTTGTATAAATTTAAGTTTGCTATTTACTGCTTTACATCTAGTAGGATTATATTAAGATTTTTGTTAACATGGTAGAAGATAAAAATGGAACATATAAAATTTTAATTTTACATGACTAATTCATGAATAATAACAGAATGTTAGCAAATGACTATTGAAATTCCAACTCCAAGAAAAAAAGGCAAATTAATATTACTTCTACTACTATTACTTCTATTATTATTACTTCTATTACTATAATAGAAGTGAGTTTTGTGATGATGAAAATTTTCCCACTTATAAAAAATACTGGGACATTATTCTGTGTATTTAATAATTTGTCATGAAGACTCTTAAACTTCTTCAGAACACTTTGCTCTCCAATATATTCTATTGCCTGCCATAGCTACCTCTTTTAGATAATCATTATGACATAAGTGAAGTCTACCTCTTCACAAAAACTATGTCCAAGTTCACAAAACATTTTTTAAGGAAATTCTGTTTATTCATTAATTTTACATATCCAATCCAATGAGGGTGTGATTTTACAATAATGGATGCTATAGTTTTGTATCCAGCAAGTTGAAGAATATATTGATTCATCTTATGATCTTGGACACCCTATTAAAGGCATGGAGAACAATTAAGTTTCCTTTCTATATGATAAAGTAGGTAAAACATGACTAATTTAGTTGTAGTAGTTATTTCAATTATGATCAAATTATATATTTAACAATAATATAAAATCAAAAAACATTGCATGGATTCCACATGATTGCAATAGATGGCAGTGCTGAAGTAAAATGATAGAGAGTGGTGGGGTTTTAAATGGCAGTGTTATCAGAAAGAAGAAAAATAGGTGAGATGTAAGAAATAAACGAGTAGTCAGTTTAGATATAAATATATATGTGGAGAAGGAATGAGTCTTTATAATTAATGGTAAGCAAGTTATTTATAAATGTAATGGAGAACAAAGAGTACAATAATTTATAAGAGTAGTTAGTTAAGGAATAAATTGTTAAAATTGAATGTTTGAATATGCAAAGTGGCAGGAGACAGAAAAATGGCTGGAATTAAACAAAGCAGTTAAAAATGAAAAGCTTGAGGTACTAGAATTAATGAAAACACATCTAAGAGAAAAAGAATCTATACTGTAAGACTTGGTATGGCAGGGTATAAATGGAAAGAAAAAGAAAAAAAGAAGTGGTGGTATAGGAGTTATGTCAAAAAAATATTTAAATAATGTTAAATGCCAAGAACATTTGTGATTTGAGATAAGGTTAGGAAGACAAGAATGGATGGTGGCTATAGTGTATATAGCCACTGGAGACAGTCAAACTATAATAGAGAACAGTAGCATATATGACTGCCTAGTTAAGGATATACAGAGTTTTAAAGAAAAAGGGATAAGAATAATGGTTATAGGGGATATGAATGGGCATATTGAAAAACGAGATGATGTAGATAACAAGAATGTACAGCTTTTGAAGAATTTTTGTCAGGAAGTGAATTTGAGAATTGGAAATTTGTCAAATATTTATGAGAGACAATACACATGGTCTGGAAATAATATATTTCACACAATAGATTGTGTATTAGTAGAGAAAGAGGGAATGAATAAAATATGGAAAATTAAAGTATTTGGTAATGAAGAAAGAATATTTTTCTTTATAATAGAAATGGTTAATAGTGTATTGGAAAATAGTAATAAAAGTAGAAAGAGTAGTGAAAGATGTGGATAGAGAATGAAAGATAAGAATTAATTAGAAGAATATAAAATAAAAGTTGAAGAAACCATGGAAGAGTTGGTTGGGGGTGAATATAAGGATTGAAGTAGGGAAGTAGAAAAAGTGGCAAATAGGGTTTTAGATAAGAATATTCAGAAGGAAAAAAGTAATAGGAAAGTGAGAGTTAGTAAAAGTGTAAAAGAGAGGGGGAAAGCATGCAGAGAATATAAGTGTTCTATTAAAAACAAAGAAAGTGAAAAAGATGAAATGGGAAAAGTATTTTTTTTTAAAATCTGGCTAAACTATATAATTTTAGAGAGATAATGAAATTGAATAGTAAATTGTTGGCAGATATTAATAAAAATGGAAAAGATGAGAGTAAAAAATTTTCGAAATGCATTAAAAGAAGAAATGTAGGGGGGGGATAGTATTACTAGATGACGAGGGAATAGAATGTAGCTCTAAAGGAGAATTAGACAATGTTAAATAAGTATATAATGGATATAGAAAAGATGCTAGATGTGAAGGACAGAATGATAACCAACATGAAAGCATATAGTAATGGAAATATTAGGTTTATAGAAAATGAACTGAATGAGGCAGGGAAGAAATTGAAAAGTGGAAAGGAAAGAGGTTTGGATAAATGGACAGCAGAGATGGTAATGAATTTAGAACATAGGGCAAAATTAAAACTATTATCATGTTTTAATAAGGTGGCACAAAAGAGACATTTTCCAGGTAATTGGAGTAATACAATAGTAAGGCTAGTATTTAAAGGAAAGGGTAAGGATAATAATAAGTTAAGCGATTATAGACCGATAGTGGTAACATCAGTGTTATATAAAGTTTTCGCATATATGGTGGCTGGAAGGGTCACAAAATGGATGGAAGAAAATAATATAGTGGGAGAAATTCAGGGAGATTTTCAATTGGATAAGTATATAGGAGATATTACACAGCTTATAGATATGAGTAAAAATACACGTGGACAGTTATATATGGTTTTTATAGATATGGAAAAAGCAGATGATAGAATAAATAGAAATAGATTATGGGTAAGTTTAGTAAATTTGGGAATGGATGGAGTTTTAGTGGATATTATTAAGAGATTATATGAAATTAATTACTATACATATCAATTAAGCAATATAGAAACCGTTAAAGTTAAAAATGGGGTGGGACTAAGGCAAGAATGCCCTATGTCACCTATTTTGTTTTTGTTGTATTTAAAAGAAATGGAGAGAGCAATAGAAAAACTAGGAAGAGGGATAGAGATACCATTAATAGATGGCAAGTGAGTATTTTCATTATAGGGTCTTTTATTTGCAAATGATGTCTTCTGGTTTACAGAAAGAAGGGAAGGTATGGAAGTTATGCTGAGGACATGTGCAAGAGTGGCTAAAGAGATAGGGATTAAATTTAGTCAGGAAAAATCAAAAGTACTGATGATTAATACTGAGGAAAGAGAAGACAAAGAATTTTATTGGGGGATATAAAGTTAAGTGTGGTGAATAAGTATAACTATTTGAGAATCGTCTTAAGTTATCAGAGAAATTGTTTGGCTGAATGGGAGAAAAAATTGATAAATGAAGCAAAGAAAAGAAATGGATATATAAAGAAATTAACAGTGTTTTCATATAATAAGTATGATGTAGTTAGAATTGTATGGGAGTGGCAGTAGCAGGGTTAACATCACATCAGCTATAAGACATATAGAATAATTTGAAAAAAAAATGAAGATGGTTGTTTAACAGTTGTAAAAGTATGTCCTTTATATTAGCTAAAAAATACAAAAGAGAAATAAAATAGAAATTCATATAACATTAGAATACTAGTCAAAACAACAAAACTTTGCTTTCAAACACAACTTTCATCTTTTAACAAATAGACCTTCTCAAGTCAGTTTTGTTGTTTTGGCTAGTATTGTAGTATTATATGAATTTCTACTTTATTTTTAATTGCCATTTTAGCATTAAGTCCTATTTAGTTCTTTTAAAAAAATAGGTAGATTTGCATTGGATGCTGAACTAAGGATAGCAAATAAGATTATCCAAGGAAAATGGATTGGACTTTTTTAAGGAGTTAAATTAGAATAAATTAAAAATATTTTTGAAGGTTGCAATATATAAATAAAAATAGATGAATAAAACGAGTGTTTAATTAGATTATGTAAAAACAACATGTACAGCAAGAAAAGATTTACAATATATAAAATTAATAGATAGATAATCTACTTTTATGAGATAAAAGCATAAGGGATGTATCACAGATATATATAATAATCAAATATCGAACATAAAAAAATATTTGTTCACAATTTTATTTTAGATACATACTTAATATAATAATCAATCTAAATAAAAAAAACAAACAACCCATTATATTTACAATAATTTAATGATCAACTCAGTTCTCATCTCTTATTGAGACCTTTTCAAGATATCATACAATAGCGTTGAAAAAACTGTTCAGTTGTTTCTGAAATACTGCAATAGTAACAATATGTAGCGACGTATGTCACTTAAATTCTTCACAACCAAATGTTGTCGATGAAGAATGCAATGTATGGTGCGTACATTTGGTAAAGCTTGTTTCAAATATGCTATGAAATCCTTGTGGCACCCTAGAGAAAAATACAATAAAAATATATTAATTATTATAAAAAAAAAGTTCTTTGAAAGATGTTAGTAAAAATTATCAAATTTAAGTACAGAAATTCAAAATATTGTCAAAATCTAAAGTATTAATCATTAAACTTATAATAATAGTTTTGTAAATTAATATATTTATTTATTTATGTACTTTTCACTTGTGATAATTTCAAAATTAAATTTAACATGCATTTTCATCAGCCAAACAATACTCATAGTGTTATATGTGTGCCTCAAAAATAATTGTTTTTAAGAAATTATAGATAAAGGAATTAATGATTACACTTGTAAATATTTTTTGTGTACATTTCAAAACATATCAATAGGCATGATGAGTTAGAAGAAGTTAACAGCTACAAATATCTTGGTCAGATTATTAATACAGATGGAAACATATGGATGAAATTAATCATAGAATTAAACTTAGTTGGAGTGCTTTTGGTAGAAATAACTTGATACTAAAAGAAATATGCCTATGTGTTTGAAAAGGAAGGTTTTTAATAAATGTGTTTTACCAGTTCTTACTTATGGATTTGAGACTTGGACACTTAATAGAAGAGCAATACAGAGACTTCAGACCAATCAAAGAAGTATGGATAGATGCATGTTAGGAATAATGAGAAGAGATTGAAAATCAAAGAAGTATGGAGAGATGCATGTTAGGAATAACAAGAAGAGATTGAAAATGCAATACATGGGTAAGAGAGCAAACAGATGTTACTGACCTCATTAAAAAAATTAAAAGACTAAAGTTGGGCTGGACATATTTTTAGAAAAGATGATAATAGATGGACAATTGAAATTTTAAACTGGATTCCAAGAGATTGTAAAAGACCCAGAAAGAGACCACATGTGAGATGGATGGATGAAATAAGAAAGTGCAGGGGTGATGTGAAGAATAGAAGCTAAAAATTGGAGAAGATGGATTGAACTTGGAAAGACCTTCATTCTGCTATGTATTGATAATGATTGATGATGATGATATTATAATATCAATGTTGTTCCAAGATAAAATAGATATTCCTATCGTGAAACTAGTTAGATTTTAGATTAGTAAGAGATATGTTTATGTTGTATTAATAAATGCAAATCTTTTTCATGTAAAAGAAATGAAATCATGCATCTTATAAGTTAAATAGAGATACCATTATTTCAGAGTATTATCACATACTGACCACATTTTAAAATGAAGTCTTAGCCATTTTATTCACTTGAAGCAAATACACATGAAATACTTTCTTTTTAAGATCCTCATGGATTGAAGTTTATTTATTCATGGTGTTGTAAAGATGCATTTTCTCTTAACCTATGAAAATTTAAGTAGAATATCAGAAACCGACATCAAGTATTAATAGTGAAGAGATATTTTTACATGTGCAAATTTAAGTATCACTAATATTATTCTGCCTGAATCATAGGTAAACAGATATCAACAGAATGAAATATACTCTATGTCAAAGCAAATGTTCATGAGAGGTGATTGTTATGCAGACGTAATATAATGTACATTATTCTTTCACAGGCATTACAAGTCATTGTCTTACAGATATGCAAAGCAACATAAGTAGTGATGAATATTGGCTGACCATAACTCATTAAAACAATTGTCTACTTCTTCACAAAAAGATACAATATAAACAGACCCTTTATCATTATTTAAAACCATTATTAGTCCATTGCAAGATGGTTTCTCCAAATTCAGTTCTGTTTTTCAATTCATAGTCTCTCTTCTCCATATCACAATAGCAAACTTCCTTATCTTATTTACTCATCTCTCATGTATCTCTTTTTGAGTCTTTTGAGATCCAGTTTAAGACTTCAACTATCAGTCTATTATCAACTGTTCTGGCAATAAGTCCAGCACAATTCCATTTCAAACACTTAACTTCTTTCAATGATATCAATGATCCACTGGTTCTTTCACATCCTTACCTTTAAATAAGTCTTAGTTACATATATTCTTTTTAAGATCCAAAGCAAACCAAATAAAAGATTATGGTATTTCAATGTTCATGTCAGTTATTTATTAATTTTATTTTATTATACATTGGCTATATTATTTTGTTTTATAATTTAATTTGTTTTAAATGGAATAAAAGTATATTGTTTCATTAATATATTCTCCATGATCTCTCATTCATTTTTCTTTTCAGTTTATATATATATAGTAATGGTCAATATGAGTAAATAACAGCAAAATCACCAGTAGTATCATTTATACCACCGCAACTCATTCCAGCACCACATGATATTTCATTTCATTTAGCTTGGGAATCAAGGAGAGAGAGAGACTCTTAGAACTAGATCATAACTATATGATTTCCCTTCTGGCAAAGAAGACCCTAAATGCAATATACATATTAAAATACAAACACTTTATTAGTAATAACATTATTAGCAAAAGAAATGAATACAGCTTAATTTGTAGTTGGACTCATCGGAGATAGTGAGAATGACATTAATAATTGATTACATATGTCAAAAGTTTCAATGCATAACATATATATAAGAGACCTTGGATGATATAGATATGTTTGTGATCTTTGGGCAGATATTCCTCAGTAGGTACAAAATACTAAATGAAGCAGGGTAAGTGAGAGTTAATTAACTCTAGTAAATATCGTTAAAATAAATGATCACATAGCTCTCATGATCCTAATGCACCACTACCGAAATATCAGGGTTTATGATCTACAAGAATAAGGAAGGCAGTGCTGAGTTACTAAAGTAATAAACAATCCAGTGAATGCAGTGACTGAATTATGCTCACTTTTGTGAAGTGATATCCAAATTTCCATGGAATAAATATGTCATGGCAAGAACGAATGAGTAACTTCCTATAACCCTTAATAAATTTCATTAAGAGGCAGGAATGATCCATTGCACTGGTAATAAGACAAGAGCAAGACCCTCTGGGTCTGAATATAGAAGGAATTATTGCTGTTTTTGCATGGATCATATTCAAAAGTGACCTGTCAAATTAATTTTCTCTGAAACAGGGCTGTGCATCTGCTGGAGGAATGAAATAAAATCTATATGAAATTAGACAACCTAGTAATGCTAAATTTATATAAATAAGGAATATTTGGCCTTAACATTATATATACATATAATAAAAACATTAATAGTTATGTCATATGTTTATAATACATAGACATCTATTATATAGGTTAAATCAAGCCCTTCACAGTTATTCTATAAAAAATTTGTAAAGAAATTACTCCCTGCTTAACTGGAGATCATTCTCATAGGTCTTATATATATATAAGGAAATATTGATATGATAGCCTAGCAATTATAATATATATATATTAAAAGTTTTATAGAATTAAACTATCGTATCTGCAGTATCCATATATATCTGTCCCTTTCAAAATAAACTTTTAACTTCTTAACACTAAAATTGAAACTTGTTTATAAACCATCTGTGATTGCATTAATGGTTAGATTACATAATTAAAATAATAGATTTTTAAATAAATTTAAAATTGCAATTAAAAAAAAACAAATTAGGATCAATGAGAGACGGATTTAAATGTCTTGCTTTGACAGAATTACTGGACTTCTTTTAGATGACAAATAAAATATATTTACTAAATTTACCCCCTTCATCTGATTTTTAAACAATAAGTCTAGCAGATTTAAGAAGGATCAATTATATTACAATAGTCCACCCCACTTAATATGTCCAATTAATTAAGCATATGTCATAATACAATAAAAACATACTTTAATAATACAGTAAGAATAGTTTAAATAATACTATAAGAAAACATATTTTAAAGATGATTAATAAATAATTATCTCAAGTAAAAAAAAGCAGAATATTAAAGATGTTAGAATTGTTCAGCAGTAAATTGAGATTTTATAATGTTAAAATAAAATCACTATTTTAACAGACGTTCATGATTGATAGGTGATAAAACACCATGCTGAACCTCTGGTACATTTCATTGGACTTCTGTAACAGTGCTTAGATATTGGCAGGCATGTAACCTGGATGCTTATACTGGTCTTTAACATTATATATGGTGGGCTTCCTCCTGATAGCAATGGCATGGTATGTCAGCAACTTTGATCATCAAATATAGGCAGGAACTTTCACAGTGTAGCATTCTATAGGTACCATGGGGACTCCATACTCATGTTCCCCAGAGAATGTCGGAGAAATTGATGCACTCTACTCACTGATCATGGCATGACTTGACCCATAACAGCTAAAAAAAACTTTCTAAAACTCTTTCGTTCCTGCTTCTATATAAATATATATCCCTTTCAAAACAAACGCATCCGGATGTTCTCCAAATTGATTGATTAATTAATTTTAAAACTTAAAGAAAATTCTTTTCTTTATTATCTAAAAAAATCTTACTGATCATAATCTTGATCCAGTCTAATTTTAAAATTTTACTAATTGCATTTTTTTTAAACACCAAATACCTTTGGTTTTGTCTAACCTCCTCATGGATGGCAACAATAAAATAATTCCAAAATTAGAATTTAATTCATCTGTTCTTTTAACATCACATGCCTATTCATAATAAATTTCATTATCCAATTCAATATTTTATCTCATAAAATTCTTTTTTTTCGTATACAATATATACATGAAGCACATATATATACACAAGTATATATATATATATTATATCTTCCGAATTGTCCAGAATTTTGAATGAGGAAGTGAGACATGCAATTAAGTGTATGAAGAAAAGAAAGGCTACAGGTAATGATGGAATTATAATCGATATATTAAAAGAAACAGGTGAAGAAATATAATTTTTTTTATCAAAGTTATATACCAAATGTCTAAATGATAAAGATGTACCAGATGATTGGAAAAATGCAGTATTAATATTAATATTTAAAAAAGGTGATAAAGAAGATATTAAAAATTACAGATCTATCAGCCTTTTATCAGTTTTGTACAAAAATTTTACCAAGATAATTACAACTCGTCTACAGAGAACATTGGATTTCCACCAATCAAGAGAACAAGCTGGATTTAGAAGTGGTTTAAGTACAATAGATCATTTCTAGGTATTGAGAGAAGTTATAGAAAGGACAAATGAATATGAGTTGCCATTATGCTTTGGATTTGTAGATTATGAAAAGGCATTTGATTCTGTAAACATTTCTTCACTGATTATTCTGTAAACATTTCTTCAGTGATTAAAGCATTGGATCATCAAGTATAGATCCAGGATATTGTCATATTTTAAAGAATATTTAAATCAGATAACATAATGATACTAGGAAAATAACATTGAGAAGGGAGTAAAACAAGGTGACTCCATATCTCCAAAACTTTTTACAGCAGTGTTGCAAGAAGTATTTTGTGGATTAAAATGGGAAGCTAAAGGAGAGAAAGTAAATGGAGATTATTTAAGTCATTTAGATTTTGCAGATGATGCAGTTGTTTTTGAAGTCATTTAGATTTTGCAGATGATGTAGTTGTTTTTGCAAATAATGCTTTAGAGCTGCAGGAAATGTTTCAGGAATTATCAGATGAAAGTAGGAAAGTAGGACTAAAGATAAATGTTAAAAAGACTAAAGTAATGTTTAATGGATTTTTTCAAAATATGAAAATAAAGATTGATTGTGATGAATTAGGGAACAGCTACAAATACCTTGGTAGATTATTAATACAGATGGAAATATAATGGATGAAATTAATCATAGAATTAGACTTGGTTGGAGTGCTTTTGGTAAAAATAACTTGATACTAAAAGAAAATATGCCTATGTGTTTGAAAAGAAAAGTTTTTAATAAACATGTTTTACCAGTTCTTACTTATGGAGAAGAGCAATACAGAAACTTCAGATCACCCAAAGAAGTATGGAGAGATACATGTTGAGAGTAACAAGAAGAGATTGAAAACAATATATGTAATATATGGGTAAGAGAACAAACAGATGTTACTGACCTCATTGAAAAAATTAAAAGACTGGAGTTGGGCTGGACATATTGCTAGAAGAGATGATAATAGATGGACAATTAAAATCTTAAACTGGATTCCAAGAGATTGTAAAAGATCCAGAAAGAGACCACATGTAAGATGGATGGATGAAATAAGAAAGTATGCAGGGGTGATGTGGAGAAGATAAGCTAAAGATCGGAGATGGATTGAACTTGGAGAGATCTTCAACCTGCAGTGGATTGATAATGGTTGGTGATGATGTTATGTGACTGCTTCAATATATATATTTAACAGTATAAATGCTCAATATTTTATTGAGAAGGATTGGTATTAAACCACTAAACATCACATGATCACCATTCTTTATGCTTTCACAAGCTGTTTACACAGGCTAAACTCTCCATACAGTAGCACTACACCATGCAGGTCAGAGGAATCAATCAAATGCCAGAAGGTTAGAGCATAAAATCCCTATCTAATGTCTACTCATCCAATATCCTCAGACTAGTTTCTAGCTGCAGCTTTCATCATTGAGGAGCCTTGGATCTGAGAGCAGTGCAATTAAATCTTAGGATCTAAGGCAACCTTCCAGCAGCCACCTTTTCCCTTATTAGCTGTGTTAAAATCGATATGATTTATACAAGTTAATGAGCTTGAATTTACAATACTGTTATGTTTTCATTTTGGACTCAAAGCTTTATAGTTAGCTAATAAGGTAAAAGATAGCTGCTTAAGATTTAGGTGCAGTGCTCTCACATCCAAACCTCCTCACTGATGAAAGCCACAAGCTAGAAACTAGTCTGAGATATTGGATGATTAGACACTAGATAGGGATTTTATGCACAAGCCTTCTGGCATCCATTGATTACTCTGTTTGGCACAAGGTGGCACTACTGTATGCAGAGTTTTGCCTCTGTGTCTTGTAATCGTAGTGAAAAGTATCAAAAATTTAATTTTATCTTATGCTCTGTATGTTAAGAGTGTTTGGAGAAGACGAGCGGGTTAATTGTGGGCATAGAAATGTCACAAATATAATTTTATCTTATGCACTGTACATTCAATGTGTTTACTGTAGGAGCTTGTGTAACAGAGAAGAGGTTAATTGTGAGCATATATTCTGTACTATACCCCTTGGGTTATATAGGAATAAATATTTTATATAATCTACAAATGCAAATGTTCCTGAACTCTGAATGTCCTCCTCTTTAGATAAATATTTTATTAGACAAAGAGGCATCTTGAGAATTGTTGCCTTTTTTCTTTATTTATGAAACCACTTAAAAATTTTAAGTATATCTAAAATATATTAACAAAGATGAATCAAGTTGAATTAATAATACCATATAGTTTTATTTAATATTGATAGATATATTAATCAATTTAAAAGTTATATTCAGACTACAGCATTATGATAATTTCCAGTCTGATAAATGATTAGGAATAATCATCAATGCATCTATCTAGGGAGGATGGGGACATAGATGTGAGTGAAGAAACATTGGTGCTTGAATAGTAAATTGTAGTATTATATATTTGAGGAATATTTTCTAAACATTATATATATATATGCCTTATTGAGAGCGATGTAGTGATGGTAAACCACACCATTAAGATCAATTAATCATAAGTCAAAGTGATCGAACTTTGTACTTTATTAACATGTTTCAATATAGAATTAAATTTTATTTTTAAAAAGAAAATCGTGTTACTAAGGAACAATCAAAATGGAAAAAAAAAAGTAACGTTATCTTATTTATCTAGCTGTTCAAAGAATATTTTATTTATAACAAAATTATTTAAAACAACTTTATTACTTTATACAAACTCACATAAAACAGCATTATTTGCTTAATATTATCGTTTCATAGATTGTCATTAAAAACGATTCCAATTCAATTGGAACAAACAATTTTTTCATATAGCTAAAAATCCCCCCCCCCCCCGATAAATTTAAGAATTTGGCTGATAGCTGACCCATTTAGTTATCCAATGTTGGTCAGAGAAAGATGGCAGTCTATTCTTGATTTATCTTTTGTCTATACTAGTGACATTTATTGTAATCTTGAAGAATTACTGATGTCCTGATAATAGTGCAATTTAATTCCCACCACCATCCAATTTGTAACTTTTGCTATTGTCATATCTGACCTTCTCTTCATAAATGGACTAGTCCAAATTCCTTCCTTATCTGATTGGACTGAGCATGCATTGCTGCTAACCAATGTGTAATCATATGGATAAACAATGTATAAACTTGGCCAAAGGGTGAAACATAAGTATGGCCAATGTTTAAACATGTGTATAAAATCCTACCATTAGTGAGACTCTCTGAATCAGATTGCTACCAGTAAGGGAGATTACCTGGTAATAAATAGTCAGTCTTTTTGGAGGCAAGCAAGAGAACATCTGTCTAACCTAAGTGGCAGTTCGTGCTCTTAGGAGGGATAATATCTGTCTAACCTAAATGACTGAGAAGGCTCTCAAGTGAAACTACTTTCAACTGTGAAGATGTTTCTATTATAGTCACTATCAATACATCTACGCAGTGAGGCAAGTCCATGATAGGACTGGAAGCTGCTATGACTACAGCAGACTCGAGCCAAGCTGTCTAGAACAACCAGAAGAGTCATTTAACAAACTCAAGGCAAGCTGTCTAGTACAACCAGAAGACTTAAGAATAGAACTCATGAGGCAAGCTAATATAATCAGCCAGAAATGAGTCCAGTGTCACCACCTACACCAAATGAGACTGAATCACAGAAACAAGTACATCAAGCAGAAATGATGACCTCCAAATTGAAGATAACAACAACCCAGATGAACACCCAGGAACAAGAGCATCAAACAAAAAAGATGAACAAAACAAAACAGCAATAAAGTAGAAAAACCAACAAAGTGGACAACACATCTTCCCACTCATCTCGATGACTATTTTTCCAAGGATAAATTTAGCCAGGGGATGAATGTCATGTATAAGTTCACATTCAAAAGTGGATGAGTCCAGATTCTTTCCTTATCTGATTGGATTGAGCATGCATTGCCATTAACCAATGTGTAAACATATGGATAATCAATGTATAAATGTGGCCAAAGGATGAAACATAAGTATGGCCAATGTGGAAACATGTGTATAAAATCCTACTATTGCTTAGGCTCTCTGAATCCAATTGCTGCCAGTAAGGGAGAGGATCTGGCAATAAATAGTCAGCCTATTTGAATGCAAGCGAGAGAACATCTGCCTAACCTAAATGACAGTACGTGCTCTTAAGAGAGAAAATGTTTGTCTAACCTAAACGACAATACAGCCTCTTAGGAGAGAGAAATAACATCTGTCTAACCTGAACAACTGAGTGTGCTCTTAATTGAAACCACTTTCAACTGCAAAGGTGTTTCTACTATAGTCACTAGCAATAGCAGTGAGGCAAGTCCACAATAGAACTGGAAGCTGCTAGGACCATGGCAGACTCGAGGCAAGCTATCTAGTACAGCCAGAAGAGTCATTTAACAAACTTGAGACAAGCTGTATAAAAAACAGCCAGAAAAGTAAGACTAGAACTCATGAAGCAAGCTAATATATGCAGCTGGAAGTAAATACAGTCATTCGGCATGACCAGCTCATTATTGACTAAGTTAGACGTCAAATTATATTTATTGATTGGATTATATGTATGTTTATTTGTTTGAATAAGTTATACATATTAAATTGTGAGTGTTCATATTTTTACTGATATGACTTGGTTTGAGCCTGAAACCTGCAATTCAGACCAAGCACAACAGTTATACAAATACTTATTGGGATTCAAAGCTAGAACCTTTGCACATATGTATCTGACAGCCATTTTAAACTTTTTTCTACGATCAAATGGTTTTGAACCCAAGTTAATATAATTGTATTGAGCTGAATCCAGATCAGCAATCAAATATTTTCAGTTCTATTCTAATTTTAGTTTTCTCATGACTAAAATTAGATGATTTTGTGTTGATACTGGCTGTAGAGTTACCAATATAATGATTTGATCAAATATGATGACTATAAAACAAAACTATAGAGTTACCAATATAATGATTTGATCAAATATGATGACTATAAAACAAAACTACAACATTTTTTATTCTGAATGAAATTATGATTGAGATTTATATAGTCATAAAGAATAAAACAGTATTCCATCATGAGGATCAGCGTTGTGAAGTATTATAACTTTATCTTTCTTATTGCATTGCCAAATCCATATAATATTAAACCATCTATACTCTTTATTACTGCTTTAATACTGTTGTTTTGCATAGATGATTCAATATTATATGAATTTATTTGGCAATGCAATAAGAAAGATAAAGTTATAATATTTCATAAAGAAGATAAAGAATATTGGAAATAGAATATTGGGGTGAAATAACAGCATTGTAAAGCAGTAATAAAGAACCTAGATGATTTAATATTATATAGAAACTTTACTTAAAGTGAAAGACAGATTGGCTGTCATATATAAGTATTCTAAAAGCGCATGCGAGAGGTTTTCAGCCTTTCACTTTAATTACTAAGTACTTGCGCTTAATAAATAATATTTACATAGCGTTCCATCATCAGATTTTCAATTGGATGTTCGGTTGAAGAGTTGGAGTGTGGAGTAGATTGAAGCCTGTCCATTAAAGTATGAAGATTGGCTATTTTAATATATATCTGAGTATTTATAGCATATATGTGTAGAGATGGTAATCTGGACCAACTGATGATTGCTGGTTTAGCATGAAATACGAATATTGGTGATTATTTATCTTTTCAACATATATGTGTTCAAGTATATCAGTGTTATGAGATAGAGTGGAGAGTGGTGGGTCACGTGAAAGTCTGTGCTCATATACCCTATATATTACATAGAAACTTTACCTAAAAAAATATTTTTACGTTAATTAAAATTTCAGGTTATATGCACTGCCGATGCTAATGTTAACTGCTGCACCTAGAAAATATATATACAGTATACGATTAGGGATTTTTTTTTTTTGGCGCTATGACTAAGCCACACAATTGATTATATATAGAAAGAGAATAACAATTAGGAAGACAGTCGACTAAGAAATTCAAGATTCTTATCAATCAATTACAGATATGACATACTACTTATCTGATTATCACATGATATTTTAAAAAATAAATAAATCATTTCCTAAATGTTCCTAAATTGTTTACACGTTAATAAAAATTTGATAAGTACATTAAAAAAAAAAACAATATTAGCCCGACAGTGAAATTTTAGTCTTCATTTAAAATCAGGAAAAACTCACTATATATATTTTGCCACACACAGCAAGCTAGAGTAATCAACAACAGTTATACACAAGCATAAGAGCTGGTAGTCATGTGATGTTTATTCATTTAAAATCATTATGATTATCTATGATTTCTGTATATTTGATAGTATGTTTTATTTAAATAATTAAGTGAAACACACAGGCTTATTATATACCTGTGTCTATATATGTAGTATATATGCTATATGAGCATAGACTTTCACATAACCCACCACTCTCCACTCTATCTCATAACACTGATACACTTGAACACATATGTATTGAACAGACAAATAATCACCAATATACGTATTTCATGCTAAACCAGCAATCATCAGTTGGTCCAGATTATCAGCTCTACATATATATGCTATAAGTGCTTCAGGGTGGCCTTTGAGCATTCCATCATCAGATTTTCAATTAGTTGGACGGTTGAAGAGTTGGAGTGTGGAGTAGATTGAAGGCTGTCCATTAAAGTATGAGGTTTGGCTATCTTAATATATATCTGAGCACTTATAGCATATATGGGTAGAGATGGTAATCTGGACCAATTGATGATTGTTGGTTTAGCATGAAATACGTATATTGGTGATTATTTATCTTTTCAATATATATGTTATACCGGATACTCAATCTATCTGAAACAGAGGGCGCCACCAGACCACTACGTATCTGGAAAATTTGTTTACTGTGATCAGAATAGATGATGATGATGATGGTTTGCGTCGACTAGACTCAGGGAGAAACAAGAGATCTTAAATTGTTTAGACAATTGAGACAAAAGCACAAAGACAAACGTCAGCCAAATTAAGTTTAAACATATTTCATAAATTTTATTATGAGAAAATAAATTATTAAATATAAGTTTATGACACAATAGATGGGGGTTAACTCAGGCGTGTACCAGACATACTAAAGGCAAAGCTATGACAGACTGACTGATCTTCTAATAAACAAATTTAAAAGGGAGGAAGCAAATTTCATTCAGCAGAGGATTCACCTAAACATTGGTTTTCACTTTCAGATACCCAAACCATATGCCCCTGAAATAGTTCAAAGAATCCAGCGCTGATGAGCTGTTCGAGATCTAAAAATTGGTCAGACCTCGAATGTCCTTATATCGGTATGAGCTGCACCTATTACTACGTTTAAAATAACGGTGATTGATCCACCTCAAGAACAACCGACAAACATGACCGAAATGAAGAAACAATTAAAACTGGTGAATCCCAGCCAAATGATTGGCGAAAATTACTTTAAAATTAATAATTAAAGATCCCACTAAGGGACAAGTAAATAATTAGAAAAACAGTTACGTCTGCCCAGCATTTAAAGAAAATAAACTTACAAACAAATTCTGAGTACACGCTCTGACAAATTTAAAGCACACATAATAAATACAAAAAGAAATCTATCGGAGAGTGCACATGAGTATGAAATATCAAAAGTTAAAATACTCTAGCAGAACGAAAGTATTGCTCACCTGTAATTTAAGAAAGGATAAATTTTATCTTCCTGCTGACGACTTATAAAATTACAAAGAAAAACACAATTCTAATTTCCGTCTTTAGAGATATTAGAAACGAAATCTCCACCTGCAAAAATCAGACAATAAAGTCGTCAGCCAAAAGAGTTTTGGAGGTTTAGCAAGTGGGCAAACATAGAGTATAAAATTAATGATTGAATACTAAATAATTACAGGTAAGCATAAAAAAATATATATACAAGACTGCTAAAGCATTTACAAAAGCGAGGCATAAAATATAAAACTCATTCGTCACTCTCCAATAAACAAAACTGAAAGCAAATTGGAAGCTTAAAACTAAGATTCCAAGACACACTATAAAATATTGGAAAACACAGCAAATATTAGATATGAGGCTATATTGATTTAAGAAGACATATTTATGACTAGATTGAGCGGAGATTTGATGAGAATTAATTTACCCTGGGAAGAATAAAAAGAAAATTGTTACCTTTCGGTAAAAGCAATGTTCACATAGAGTGCACATTTTTACTTAAGTTCATTTTCAGGTTCTTCGACCATGGCAAGGTAGATGTAATGAGGTTCCGGCTTCTTGTAGGTGTTTAAGGCATTACTGGAGCAAATTTGGAAGTCAGGGATCCGTCTTTTGTTGAGTCAGCAAGCCATTCGGGTTTTGACAACACGTATAGAATTTTTCATCTTGTTGCAAGCAAAAGTATTTAATAACAGCTGATGTCCTTTAAGAATTTAAATGTCCGCGCTGATATAAACTTTCACTTTAGAAACAGCTTGTCTAGTTACGAATAATGAATTAACTGACACTCCAAATTTTTGGGGCTATTTATACGTGGCTCCATTTCCCGCGAAACACTTTACTTGTTGTCCAATTTCTACGCCTTAGGCAGGGCAAATATTAATCTCCCGCTCAATCTATCTAAGAATTCTACCCAGGGTTTATTGAAATGAAAACAACAACATAAAAATCAAATCTCCGCTATAAAAATTGGTTACAATAATTAAAATAAAAGCAACAGGAATGCAATTAGCTAGCCAGCTTGTTTTTAAATCAAATGGATTTAAAAACAGGCAGTATATGAAAACTATTTTAAAATAAATCGAAAAACATTTTTTAAAAAAATCCGTTTTACATATAAACGCTTGTGTTTTGATACACGCATTCTTTTTAAATAATAATGAAAATTTAAACCCTAAACGTTTAATGAAAATTAAAAGCTTAATAAATATTTTTGGTAATAACACCTTTGAAAGAATTTCAATTCGGTTCAATGTGTTCAAGTGTATCAGTGTTATGAGATAGTGTGGAGAGTAGTGGGTCATGTGAAAGTCTGTGCTCATATACTCTATATATTAAATAATTAAGTAAATGTAACTTTCAACGATAAGTTATTGAAGTATTTTTACATCTGTAACATATTCTTTATTAACTTCTAGCTACACTGACCTACTTATGCTTTAAAGATAGTCATCTTTTCCCATGTATATAAATTGACATTAAATTAATATAGAACATGGAGTTGTTAAAAGTTAAATTTACTTAAATTAATTGAGAATAAAAGAAACATAGACTTCCCAATTAAACAAGTAATATCTAAATGCGCTAAAACGCAGGCAATGGTGAAACTAAATACAAATTGTAGTATTAATTGGTTAAGCGCTTTCGAGAAGTTTTATCTTCTCACAATCATAGCAAAAGGGTTATGTGAGCATGGTGGAATATGTATGTGACAAATATTTAAATATATGCAAAGTGGATTGGAAAGTCCATTTTATTGGAGAAGAAAAAGCATGCTTCCTTTCAGTTTATAGCGTAGATGTTATTAACTATAAGCCATGCTTCTTTGATTTTATGTTTACGGTCATGGCGTTCTATGCATGCATGCAATGGAAGCAGAAGACGGTTCACTTTGCATATATTTAAATATTTGTCGCTCAGCCAATTAATACGCCATTGCCTGTATTTTAGCGCATTTAGACATATTAAATAATTAAATAAAACGTATTATCATATATTTAGCAATCCTAAATAATCATAAGTAATGTAGACTAAAATTTCATCATTGGATTAATATGTAAGTACCAAAAAATGTTAATGAATGCTAAAAGATTATAAATTTTTTTAAAATTAGTTATATTTGTATAATTTACGATAAAAAAAATACAAAATAAATTAAAACGATTTAAGATTTTATTGCTTTTAATTTTATTATAAATATAAATGTAATACGAACTTAATTTTAAACATTGCGTGTTATTCTATATCCAGGAAATGGAAAATTTGAACATTGCATAGATTTGCATAACATTAGACAATCAATTACTTCACAAAAAGCTATGATTATGAGAGCCGTGACTCTCGAAAGCGCTCAACCTATGGTTTAATAAGACATTAAATATTAACTTTGTGTTTATGCGTTTATAGAGCTAGTATTGAATTATAAAATACAAATGTGAACGAAACTTTGAAGATAAATATTTAGTGTACATATATATGATAGATTATAAAAATAATTCGATTTATAATGGGATATAATCCTTGTTTTGTACTGCTTATATTAATTAAATAAACTATTATATATATTCATGTACACTATATATTTTATTTCTGAGAAGACTATTGGTCAGTCAAAACTGTTAGATTGATAAAATAAAATAGGCATTGTTATAGTGATAAAGGTGGATTTCAATAAATAATATGTCTGGTGTAATTTTTCCTACACCACTATCACATAAAGTAGGAATTGGTTTCTATCCACTTTTAATACCTCGTGGAGGGATTTAATCATAAACATAAGATCAAAGACATGTGTGACCCAGCACTCATTGGTTGGCCCACATCATATTCTCTTACACATATCTTTATTATTGTTCAGTGTATATAAATGGGGAATTACACAACTTAATTGATAAATGACAAACTTACTGCCCCCACAATTTTGACACAAACCATTTGATGGAAATATATGCCATAAGGACTGTCCAAGGCTTATTGATACTATACCTTATGTAACATTCCCAATATGCTGCTGTCTTTCCTCTCTAACATCACCATTGCTCAAAAAGAAGAACTACCATCTTTGGACTAATTAATGAAGGCAACCGTAAATATACTAAAAGAACAATATCTACAGAAAGCCATGGTCTGGAATTGTTTAAATATTTCATGTGGTAAGATCATATCATTATAGATATTATAAGACCTTAAACTTAAAATATCTTTTATATTTAATGTTTTGTAATAAAAATTATTAAAAAAGGACTTATTTATTTTATAATTTTATTACTGCACAAGTATTGCATCTTAATTTTAAATCTATATTATAAAATTCAATAAATTCTTATACCTAAATCTAACATGTGTGTATGTGTCTTAAATCATGGTCTAAGACAGGCCAATAAATTCACCAGTAATTTACATTTACTAGCTCTAGCATCATCAGCCACTCAACCTTTGTAGTACATTTGTATCATTAAATAGCCAATAAGTAGTGATTATCTTGTGGGTTAAGTGTTCTAAGAGAACTGATTGGTTGATTCTTCTAGCATGATGTAGTTGGTAAGTTTACATTGGTAGTACATTGATTATCTGGCATATTTAAATTCAATTCAGAATAGTTAATTTATATTATTTCCAGTTTAACATTATAACATATATGATTTATATTATAAGTATAATTTTTGAAACAGTTAGAGAGAAGTTTATATTAGATGAAAGATGGGTTTAAACCTGGATATCAACTATATACAATCAAAGAGTTACACACACATATAATGAGATCTTCAAGATGTGTACTGCAAACTATGGTTCAAATAAATAATAAATTAAATGGATAATAAAATTCAAATAAAAATTTTAACTCAAATATATAATATTAACCCATATGATGATGATGATGATGATTTACAATTTAAAACTACAACTACTCCCAAAAATATTTTATTTGTTTTTCAGTTTCAATAAAAAAAAATCAAAAGTGGCAAACCTCCTAAGAAGAAAGTTTACTTTTGGAAAAGTTTTTAAAAAAAAACAATCATCGTCAATCCCAGCATGCCCCTCTTCAATGGGTAGCATAATTTCTCAGAGCTGTGGATATCAACTAGCATACATGTATAAATCGCACGTATTTGGATTAAATTACAAGCACAATTTAAATGAATTAATAAAAAAAAAAAATTAACAGTTGACTAATAATGAATAAATAAAATGGTCGCGTACGTACTCGTAACTATCAACACACACACACAAATATTATAGTAACAAAAGATATTTTAAGTTTAAGCTATGGTTTACGTTTAAGGCCTTATGGTATGTATAATGATAAGATCTTACCATGTTAAATACCGACTAAATCACTAATCATAGTTTTTTTTTTTTTTTTACATACAGCATTCTTTTAATATTTTACTGGTGCCTTCCTTAGTTTTTCCGATGTTGATCATCTTCTTAAACACTGGAAATGTTAAAAATAGTAGTAAATTCATCAGCACTGGATTTGTTATATGAGGTATACTATCTGTAGGTCTTGAGATATTTATAATATACAGTACCTATATTAATTTAAAAATAAAAAAGTATTTGCTATTAAACAAAAATTCAAAGCAGCTACTCACATGATAATAGCAAACAATCCCACAAGTCGATTTAGTTTGATAATTCAAAATATTTGGAAACCACTCATTAGACTTGTTCTTGGGGGAAAAGCAGAAAAATCAGAACTCTCATACATAAAGTATATGAAATTTCTAATGACTGTTGACTTTGATAGAATAGCCTAGTTGTTTAGAGGGCCACTTAAAATTCAGGATTAAAAATCCAAGTTCAGTTTCCATGCTAGAATTGGCATTAGTCATTCCAGCATCACCTGAAGAAGACAGGAGAATAATAACACCATTCAAAATGCTATTTACAATAACTAAAAGTAATATATATTTAGGCTATAACCTTAAGACTATGCACTTAAAATGCGACAGTAAGGACCTCTACAAATCTAAACACAAGATTAATGACTTTAAAAGACAACCTTGTGTTTAGATTTGTAGAGGTCCCTACTGTCACATTCTAGGCACATAGTCTTAAGGTTATAGCCTTAATATATATTACTTACATAATGAGTATGCATTTTACAAATTATTAATAATTAATAGTGGAATGTATTTGAAAAGTTTAAATAAAGTTTGGATTTTCTATTTTTGTAACGACATTGAATAATTAATATTAAATAATGAAAATAGTCCACTATGTAATTATTACATAAAACATTAGTAATACCATTTCATAATGTATCAATCTTTTGTTTTCAATGGAAAAGACCTATAATCAATCATTGATAATGATTAAATGTTTACTGTTTAAATACAGTACTCTTTCACAAAGAGGCTATTTATCACTAAACTTTGCGTTAAAAAATGAACATAAACTTCAATTTTAAAAATTTTTAAGAGGTTAAAAAAAGATTTCCTTTGCATTTTTGAATATTATAAATTTTAACTTTAATTAAAAAATTGCACCTGTGATGTTATGTGATTATTGAATAATAACAATGATAATAATTATTTTTATTAGTTCTCACACAGTTTGGCTTAGTGATTAGATTAGTGAGTTTACATCCAAAAGGTTCCTGAATTCATATCCTGCCCAGATAAGTAAAAAAAAGGCAGTTTAGATTTCTTCATTAGTATATGAATAGGAAAGTTTGTTTGTTACTTTATAATTTAACAAATATTGAACCAATCTTGATGAATCTTGCATGATTTTTTTCCTTTGTTTTTGGAGAATTACATAGGCTATAAATTTTTGTTTATGGTATTTAATTATCTTAAAATTTTTGGTAATTTGGAATATGCATTGAAATTGCAACCATTTTTGAATGGCTTTATAAAAATTCAAAAAGAGGGCAGCACTGATTAAAAGATTACAGATATTGGAAATTTTTTTAAACAGGTGCAAAGTATGTTGTGGATTGTGTATTTAAATATATACTACAGAAATGGAGAGAATTATAGTTTTTGGTAAAGCAAAATAAAATTTGATTTCTTAAATATATTTTAAATCTATTAAATTTTATTTATACTATGTATTTAATTTCTCATTTACAAATGGAGCATAGTCATGTTGAAATTTAATAGCCATTTTTAACCATTAGTCTATCATGTGAGAAATATATTTAAATTAAAACCTTAAAACTTGATCAAATTCAGTAATATAACATCATAAAAAGGTATATATTTTTTGCAATGCTCCTGTATAATGTGCAAACATATAAGCTGTAGCAACAGCTACATATTGAATGATATTCTTTTATTCTACTAATGTAAAGAAAGCCATGATTATAGGTAGTATAAAATAAATGAATAATTATTTAGAACATGATGTGATCTTCAAATACTGAAAATGGTAAACTTTATCTGTTATCTGGACACTTTTACTTTTGGAATCCATTACATTGATGCTTGAAAGCTACTTGGTTTCATGATCAAGTTGTTGTATAATTATGTCTGCCACAAATCTTAATATTACATGTCAATCCAAAATACATTCTTAATTTATTTACCCATGGCAAAATCGTTTTTTTTTTCCATAAATGCTTCTGTACTTGGTATCCAGTTCAAAATGATTCTAATCTATCAATTGTTATTTTTCTTGATATGTGTCCACCCTTACTCTACTCGCTTAATTTCTTGACATTAAATTTTCTTCGGTGTTAGTTTCATCAAAACTTATTTTCAAATCTTTTTTTCAAATTGATTATAAAATACACTGCAAATTTTTTGATTGGTAATAGATAGCCATCGCAAAAATATCATAATCCATACCAAAATCATTATTATTATAAATAATAATTATTGATTATTTTATTGTTCAGAGCTCATAAGATATTTGAGCATCAGAATTGAGTAAGCTGGAGCCATGATACACAAACCTTGAGCTCCACAGCTCTACTTCTGTGTCAAACCATGTAGGACATCATAAACAGTTATATCACGGATCAAGATGAAGGAAACAGCTAGTAAGATCCAGATCCAAATATTTTTATCATGGCCTTTTAGATAACTGCTGGCTTGTTATAAAGAAGCCAAAAATTAAAACCCACTATTAACTAATGATACAATATAAAAATATTTGAGGTCATGCAAATTTTGAGCAACAAACTTCAATCCATAAATTTTTATCTCTCAATTTCATCACAATACTATTGAGCTAATCAAAATGGAGCGAGTGATTAGTTGCGTGGGAAATCATGTGATGTTTAATAAACCAATAATGATAAAGCTGCAATATAGGAACATTTATTTCCCAAGCCTATTACTTTACCATTGCACTAAACTTTGTAATATTAATGTATAATTGTCAACCATTACATCAACTGTCCTATTTACCTCAAATTGATTTATACATGGGGTTGTTTTGATGTATAGAATTTAACTCACTGGCCATCATCATTAACTATCCACTGCAGATGAATAAGTACATTATAAAAAAAACAAATCCAAAAACACATATGGCAAAGCAAAGAAAAAAAGATTAATTGAAGTCAGAATTGCTGTGAGATTGAATAAAGGATGGAATAAAAAATATATAATAATTAATCACCAAAAGTCATGTGATATTTGAACATCAACATAACCCTTGATCCAGAAATCTTTAGCTCTTGAGTCCTTCATTGCATCAGTGCTAAACCATGTATAAAAAATATTGTCAATTTCTCAGATCATATGATGTGTTGAGCACCAGAAGTCGCAAATTGAGATTCAATATAGGAACTTTTAGCTTTTGAGTCTATCATTCTGCCAGTGAGCTAATCCAAATAGAACATTTTTTAGGAGGTCATGTGACATTCAAGCATACAAAATGGCAAATCTAGCTTCAATCTATAAACCTTTAATTTCTTGAGTCCATCACTTTACTATTGTGTTAAACCATATAGGACATAAAGAATTAGTTTCTCGGGATGTTAAGTGACATTTAATCACCAGATGTTGGCAGGTTGAACTTTCATCAAGAAACTTTTAGTTCTTGATTCCATCACTCGATCACTAGGACAAACTACATTGAACATAAAAGAATGGTTAGTTTCTCAGGAACTCATGTGACATTCAAGTGTCAGAAGTGACATTGTGTTTCAAACAAAAAACCTTTACCTCTTGAGTCCATTATTCTACCATTTATATAAACTGCACAAGATAAGGATGGAAATATGGTTGCCAAACAGAATGTCTCGGTGTCACAATAAAAAAAAACTCCATTGCTTTATTGCTTGGAAATTCGTAAGAAGTTTGAACAATGAAGTACCAGAACTGGGCCATGATCTATGGATCTTGAGTTCCAAAATCTATCACTCTACTACTGAACCAAATTCCACCAGGCATTGTCACAAAGAAATGGTCAATGACATGAGAAACTGATGACAATCACATTCTACATCAATGCAAATGGCCAAAGATAAGAAGGTAAAAAAAAATAATTACAGAATAGAAGAAGAGAAAAAGTAATATTATAGCCATGCGTAATTTGCAACTTTTACATAAAAATAAATTATTCCATTTTGGACTTGGAAAAAAAAAAAAAATTTCTTGCTTCAATTTAAATGGAACTTTTAAAATAAATAATCTGATTAAAACCAGAATCATTTGATTAAATTCTCTGGGAGATCAATACAGCTTCAGAATGGCAGACTCGAGCTAATGGTTTGTAGACTGCAGCTTCAATTTTGCCACTTCTGAGCTCAGACTTCTTACAAATCCCCAAGGAGTAAATCATTCAATTATAAAATAGGATAAAATAATAAAAATAATCAAGTGGCTATTTATTCTGAAGGTCACGCGACACTAAACTGTTCAAATTTTATTACATCTCAGTATTTATTCAAAGCCCGTAAAAACTGCATTTGTAGTTTAATTTACTGCAGATTTGTTATCTTTTAAACTAATACTTGCTGCATTAATTAGTCTCTGCCCTGAGTTAAAATATAGTATTCTAATCTTATCTTACCTGATAATGATTTAATTTAGACTATAATTGATTGTTGTGACCATATTTGTAGTTTTAAATGTCCATTCTTTGTAATTTTTTTTTTTAATCAAAGCACAAGATAATATGATAAGAGCTATCTTAAACTAACACAAATAAATAATCGCATTAAATAAGATATAAAAAAAAATAGTGTCTAAGAGAATTCACAAATACACACACACAGAATGAATTTCATTCAAAATCTAGTCCATTATTTCGCAATGCACAAAGCAACAACAAATAATTTAATATACATTTATTCACTAATATACAGTATTGGTTCAGTTTAAATTATAAGATTTGTCGACTTAACAATAAATATCACACATTAATATCTATCTGTAGAGAAGTCGTTTCTTGAATATGCCCTTATAGTGAGGAAGAGATATTCATAAGTTTTGACAATTGCCAGATGACGAGATCTGATATTTTTTCTATCTTCGTTTTATTGTCTATCTAAGAACAGTTAGATATCCATTCACTAACCAATATCGGATGATTAATTAGTTATGTTGACTACCTGAAAAATTCTAAACATGCTTTTTTAAAAAAAAATAGTTGGTCCTGATTTGAACCCAGTTCATAGACATGAAGAAGGATATATTACTATTGCCTGTCAAAAAGCTATTTGAAATTACAAAGAAAATATACCTCAAACACATAATCAAAAATAAATGATCAAATGACTGATGTTTAAAGTTCCTGTGCCAAAAGGATCAGTTGTGGAATTAATTCAAGGTCTTTATACTCCAGAATCTGGCATTTTATGACTGCCCTAGATTATTCAGAACATCATCATCATTATCATCAACCATTATCAATTCACTGCAAAACGAAGGTCTCTCCAAGTTCAGTCCATCTTCTCCGATCTTTAGCTTCTCTTCTCCACATTATCTCTGCACACTTTCTCTTTTCATTCATCTATCTCACATGTAGTCTCTTTCTGGGTCTTTTACAATCTCTTGGAATCCAGTTTAAGATTTCAATTGTCCATCTATTATCATCTCTTCTAGCAATATGTCCAGCCCAACTTTTAATTTTTCCAATGAGATCAGTAACATCTGTTTGTTCTCTTACCCATATATTGCGTCTTCGATCTCTTCTTGTTACTCCTAACATGCATCTCCATACTTCTTTGAGTGGTCTGAAGTCTCTGTGTTGCTCTTCTATTAAGAGTTCAAGTCTCAGATCCATAAGTAAGAACTGGTAACACACATCAATTTCAAACCTTTTTCAAACACATAGGCATATTTCCTTTTAGTATCAAGTTATTTATACCAAAAACACTCCAAACAAGTTTAATTCTGTGATTAATTTCATCCATTATATTTCCATTTGTATTAATAATCTGACCAAGGTATTTGTAACTGTTAACTTCTTTTAACTCATCATAATCAATCTTTATTTTCATATTTTGAGAAAATCCATTAAACATTACTTTAGATTTTTTAACATTTATCTTTAGTCCTACTTTCATCAGATAATTCCTGCAACATTTCATACAGCTCTAAAGCATTATTTGCAAAAACAACTACACCATCTGCAAAAATAAAATGACTTAAATAATCTCCATAATCCACAAAATACTTCTTGCAGCACTGCTGTAAAAAGTTTTGGAGATATGGGGTCACCTTGTCTTAATTCGGATCAATCCTTTATCTTTTCAGTGATATTAATTTTGCAATTCAAATATATATATATTGGGATAATAGTCCTATGAGAAATCTTTTTATTTACTCATTTTTAAAATACACTTTAAAATTAAATTCCTTCCTTTCTTGCTTTCATGGACATTCCTCAATGCTTGGCTTTGTCTATCTGTGTGAACTCTTCCCCATTTTCAAGGCTTCTTTGCTCTTCATGATTTGGTGCAGTGGTAAAATGGTAGAATTAGAGGTCAAAGTATATGGATTTGGTCTTTACCCTGTTATTTCCAGTGCTTGAATTCCTTATGTACTTATGAGGTACAAAAACCATTCAATTACTTATGTTACATAAACAAGGCAAAACTCTCCATACAGTAGTGCCACCCTGTGACAACCAGAGTAATCAATGGATGCCAGAAGACTTGTGCATAAAATCCCTATCTAATGCCTACTCATCCAATATCCCCAGAGTAATTAATGATGAGATTAGTCTACCATACCTATCAGTACTAGAAAGATGATGATGAAAAAAAATAGCTTCATGGCAAGAATTTAGTGACAACGGAAAGAGTGATTTACTTTTTGTGTTTTGCTTAAGCAAACTGCTAGTTGTTTATAATTATTTCAGGGATCACCTTTACGTAAATTCTCTCAATGTTTGAAATTTATGATGTTAATTACTTCAGAATGGGAAGATTAATTTGATATGTTATTTCTTGGTCCTATTAAATTTTTTTATTATTATTTTGTGTGTTTACTAAAACTTTATTTATATTACTATGTGATATATAGGGTATATAAGTACAGACTTTCACACCACCCACCACTCTATCTCATAAACTGATACACTTGAACACATATATGTCGAAAAGATAAATAATCACCAATATACGTATATATATATGTTAGAGGTTTTGATACTTATAGATGTTAACATTGAAATATTAACAGGATTCGTCCTGTGTAATAATCTAGATAAACTTTGAACTATTTTGTAACCAGGCAACAATCATTTAAAATGCCAATGTATGGGATAGTTTCAGCTGGCAGTTTTAAGTGATTGTTGCCTGGTTATATCATAGTTAAAAAATTTATGCAGATTACATGGAAAAAATTCCATTATATTTCAATGTTTATATATATAGTGTATGTGTGTCTGCATGTAAAAGTGTTACACTGGCTCTACTTATTATAATATGTCAACAATATGCTTGTTATAAAAATTTCATTTTGGGGGGCCTATGCCCAGCGTATACAACATGATTGCATTTAGCTTCAAGATGAAGATCTTAACAAAGAAATAGTCTGCAGGATTCTTTTGGTATCATCTAATTTTCCTTTCTTCTCGCACCATTCTTATACGAATCGAGCCTTTAGCCACTATCTGTATCGAACGTAACTGTTTTCCCCTCCTCGTTAAAGTTCCAGCGGATAGAAAACTCTATATTCCTTTTAACCAAATCTATGTAAAAGTTTTATATCGAAATAAAAACAAAGATATAAATTAGTGAGACGGAAATTAATACCAAACTTTTGGATTCTAATTAATCTATTTATTATCACTGTTATCTCTATTTCTTATTTATAGAAGATGCTGTTACGTACGAATAATCGTTAACCCAATGGGGGGGAAAGGCCTACGACATTCAGTTATAATACATATCTAAAAAGATGCATTTCATTTTGAAACACAAAATTCCGTAAGGTTAAAATAAATAAATCTAAGATTTAATAAAAATTTATATATTAAACAAATAGTTTTCCAAGACACAAGGAAATGACGATTTTCCCTTATAAAAGATATAATAAATATTAACAAAAAAAAACGAATACATTTCGGTGTGAATAAGGAGTTGACGGTGAAATAACATTTAGAATACAGAAAAAAAAATTTTAATTTGAATTGTTGAAAATTTATTCATATAAAATTTGGTAAAAGATATAAGGTAATAATTTTATTTATTTAATTAGAAATTAATATTTAACCAAGTATAATTATGATATATAATTCTAAAACAATAGGATTGTTCCTCTTCCTCCTAACCGGTGATAAATTGTCACGTGATTTTTTTATTATCATGTGATTTTTCATGTGACTTTAACTTGATAAAAATGGAGAATTAACTTAGTAATAACCTACTAGTAACTTATGAACAGATGCTAGTTAAAATCAGTTTGACAATTGAGTGTCTAATGTGTGTATGATTCGGAAAGTTCCATTAATTAACTAAAGGTATGCATATATAATATGTTTTAATTCTAAAACTAATATCTTATTTCAGACTTTGATAACGGTTTCTGTTCTGTATTTGATAATGATCGAACCGATTCTAGCAATTTATAATCCGTAAATTTAAGTTTATGCATTTTTAATTAATTATGTGTTGTCAGCATACTTCTGCCATAATTTTATGTAAAATAATGTAACTAATTGCTTATTTGCTAAATAAATTTTCTTTCGCAAATATCTGTACCAGTAACTATTGTTTAATGTTTACTTTTGTTTTCCCTCCCCCCTTCCACTCGCAACTCACTCTCTCTGATTATTTATTTTTCTTTGAATCATTTATCATGCTTAGTTGAACTTTGTAGTTAGTAAATATTCTTGTAAATAGCGTATT
Organism: Epiperipatus broadwayi; assembly: GCA_028023455.1. Lineage (NCBI taxonomy): Eukaryota > Metazoa > Onychophora > Udeonychophora > Euonychophora > Peripatidae > Epiperipatus > Epiperipatus broadwayi. The sequence continues at coordinate 7,166,481 of JAQFVV010006249.1, read as the reverse complement.
TGTTGTAAAAATTTGATTTTTTTTTTTAAAAAAATTATCAAAGTATGTAAGAAACAGCTGTTATTTTCATTAGTAGTTATAAGAAATTTAATGTTAGTATTGTTTCTATTTTTACATTATTATGGTTAATAGTTAATAGTTTTATTACTGTACATTATAGTATTACATCTATATTTTAACAGATTTCATTTATTTTAACGTATTTAGCAGCAGCCTCTCGCTAACGATTATTAGCTCTCCAATTCTAGAGTTAAAAAATAGGGTAGTTACATTTTGATGGACAAGTATCAAAATTACTCCACCCACAATTTTGATACTATCCACTTTAGATAAATATAAATGATTAAGCTAGAGATTATCTAGCCTAGCGTTTCTCAACCTTTTTGATGGACAAGATTCAAAATTACTCTACCCACAATTTTGACAACTATCCACTTTAGATAAATATAAATGATTAAGCTAGAGATTATCTAGCATAGCGTTTCTCAACCTTTTTGCCGCGCGACCCAAATTTTTATTACATAAATTATAATATAAAATTAAAATAGATATTATATCAATCAGCACGGTACTGTATATATTCGGATCAATTTGATAAGTTCAAATTTACAATTGAATTCGAGAAAACTACACAAAACATAGGTAGTATTATTTAATTATTTTTTTTTAATACTAATATTTTCTTAAAATGTAAAAAGATTTTTACTATCTGATATTTATGTTTTTATTTCTTGGTGCATATTCGCGACCCATTAAAAATTTAACGCGACCCAAAGGTTGAGAAACGCTGTTCTAGCCCATATACAAACTTTAAACCTCAATTAAAGATTAATATGTCTGGGTTTTTTTTTTTTAATTAAATACATATAGAGATTATTTAATATATGTATTAAAAAATGGTAACACTAAAATATCTGTCAGTTTAGCAATGCCTATACTGTGAACTCAAATACCACATATAGAACAAGTTGAACCATAGCTGACTTTCAACTTTTTCGCAAATTTATTCTTGGAAAATTTCAACACTAATTGTTGTTTTCTATCCCCACTATATCCTGCCATTGAATAATAATCACTGTCATACTTCTTTAGAATATTTATCTAAAGTAAATGAAAACGATACTAAAGTTCAATTTGGAAAGGCTTATTCATTCATTTTATATGTTCAATCCAATGAAGAGATGATTTTACAATAGTGGTTTCTTTAGTATAACATCCAGCAAATTAACCTATTGATTGGTCTTATGATCTTTACCATTCTTCACCTTCCTTTCCTTATGTATTGATTTCTACTTTTACATACCATACAATTTACGACTTCCTTAAACACTTTAACAGTACTATTTTTTTTATGTGAAAACTTTATTCTAACAGTTTAGACTGTTCTGCAGTCATCATCAGGTTCAAATGTATGTTTTATTTGTGTATTTAATTATGTATATGAATGTGTATATAATGTATTAATTGTATAATTATATTAGATGTGATATGTTGGACTATTTCCATAATCTATGAGTGAATGTTGAATATATAGAAAATTTTAAACTTTATTTAAACTTTCCAAATACAAACAACTTGTTAATAATAACACACAAATAGATAACACAGGTTAGTAATTACACCTGAAGATTTATGATGATGGTATATTATTAGATGTGGTATGTTGGACTGTTTCCATAATCTATGAGGGAATGTTGAATGTATAGAAAATTTGTGTTTTATTACTAACAAGTTGTTTGTATTTGGAAAGTTTAAATAAAGTTTAAAATTTTCTATATATTCAACATTCACTGACAGATGATGGAAATAGTCCAACATATCACATCTAATAATATACCATTATCACAAACCTTTAGACAAATAGTAGTATAATTATATATTTGGACATTGTAGTTCTAATGATGACTGCAGGACAATCAAAATTGTTAGAATAAAATTTTCAAATAAAAAATAGTATTGTTAAAGTATTTAAGGAAGTTGTAAATGGTAAAATATCTTTACCATTTTGTTAAAATCCTTAAACGAAATTTTTCTAATGCTTTCATGTTATATTGATTGAGGGAGTTCTAGTCTTATTTCCACATAATAAATTACGTAAATTAAGAGCTTAAACCATTAAACATCACCTTCTCGCATCCATTGATTACTCTGGCTTGCACTGAGTGGCACTACTGTATGGAGAGTTTAGCCTCTGTATAAATTAAGAGCTTTATATACAATTAATTTGTTGCAGTAATTTCATTCCGATACAGCATTTCAATATTTTAAGTCCATCTTTATATTTAAAAACCTACCAAAATATTTGACCAATTACATTAAGTTCATTGCTATTCAAGCTAAAAATTGATACAGATTTTTCATCCCATATTTACTGATATGGACTTGATTTTTTTTTTTTAACATTAGTTATTAAATCAAAGTCTATATGTTGCATTCAAAAGATTAATTACATTTTGTACACTATTTTTGAATTGGAAAGGAAAGTACGATCTGTAAATCCAGAAAACGGGAAGATGAAGTCTTTTTGTTTTGCTTTTAAATTGATTCAAATTAAAAATTTAACTATCAAATCTGTATGCCTCTTGATTCCTGGTTAATTAAATTGCCTATAAATAATTTCAAAGATCTCTTTCTTATTGCATTGCCAAATGTATACCATATAATACTAAATCATCCATGCACTTTACTATTGTTACTTAATGCTTTATTTACCACCCCTTTTTACAATTTACAGTTTTGATTGCCCCAGCAATCTTCTTCAGAAACTCTTATATCTTGAAGTTAGGAGCAATTGAAACTGTAAAAGAGGGTGGTAAATAAAGTACAATGTTGTGTAACAATAGTAAAGTGCATGGATGATTTAGTATTATATGGTAATTTCAAAGATCATTGTTATGAAAAGAAACTTCAAGCTAATACACATCTTTCTTGAACATCAAGTTTCACTTCAGGCGCAACACCTGCAATAGTAACATTTCCTCTCATCCATCATACAGAGGTTGAACATAAGAATAAATTTTGGTGGACAACCGACTCCACGGACTGGATTAATTGAATCAAATGCCTTAATTAAATCAAATGAAAGAAATATATAAATTATTAAGCATCACATGATCAATACTGTATGGAGAGTTTTGCTTTGTTTATATAAATTATTCCTTTATTCTTGATACTTTCTTGCATTTGTTGGGCAATAAGCCCATGTCTATAATGTTTCTCAATTCTATAAAATCACACTGAATCCCTGTGTATCATTTATCTGACTGGAAGCTACCTATTCAATACAATCCTTAAAAGAAGCTTTGCTTCTTTTGTTGCAGTTCTTAAAAGTGAAGGGAATCGATAAGATAGTAGTAATTTACATATTAGTCAAGTGGTGAAATTTTAGTCTTCATTAAAATCATTATGATTAACTATGATTGCTGAATATTTGATAGTATTTAATTCAGTAGATAGGGAAGTTCCACTATGTAACAGTCAAGTTTGTACATTCGCGTAACAGAATTCAGAATCCAAGCAAAAGAGACCGAAGCTGACCAGACTAGGACTGTGACATCCCAAGTCCGACCACACTTCAACTCGTAAGCCAGTACTCCAAGACTCAAGACCCTATGAATGATCACCTTGAAATTATACGTAGCATACTCCTTTATTCGCGGCCGACATAAGTCAGGGAGAAACAATGAGACTCATAATTAAATTACAAATTGATCGTATCTAACGAATAGTTAACTTAATGGAGACCTTTAATAATGCATATTCTACAGCATAATAATAATGAGAATTGGATTGAATAATGAAACTGAGAGTGGACTAGGTTAATTTACTAAAGTTTAATTTCTTCAATAATAAATTTTATCTAAATATATATATATACAAATTTTAAACATGTAAAAATGCACGCAGGCATTTAATGGCTGAAGAGTTTGGACAGATTCTTTGATAAGATTAATAAATGAATTTACATTTAAGTAAGATGAATGCAGAAGTTATTCATCTTACAATTTGTATACAATTATTTTATGATTTATATCTAATCAATGCACGCAGGCATTTAAATAACTAGCTTATCACTATGCCATGTCTACCGTGCAACATATGCAGACTCGTCTTAATGTGTGGCTGAATACTAATAATTAAACTAAACCTTGGGCAACACTTACGGTAGACGTTTCTCGTCTGTTTATATTTATTTATTTAGCCGAAATAGGGCTGCAATAACTTAGATTGACCGGACTTTTAAGAATATCTCAGACAATTGCTGAAAGAACTAAAATAGGGAGGTAGAGTTGGCTGCTCTGGATGTACTAATGCACTATAGCACCAGCAATACAATAATAAAGTCGCTCTGTGGATGGATTGGTAGATCAAGGGTTTCTGCGACCAACGCCGGTACCCTGAAAACCGATCGTTAAGCTGCATGAAAAGGAACAAATAGTTCAGAAAGGTGGGGAACTTATGTGCTTACCTGGCCTTAAACTCAGGCTTCGCGACTGCTCTACCCTATGAGAGGAAGATGTGCTGGCTTAACCAAGGCTCCATCTTATTTATACGTGGCAACAAAACAAGAAAAATATTAAAGTGAATGAATCACATCCACCAAGCAAAGCATTTTATAAAATTTAATATTCTATACGCAAGAACAATAGCTTATTAGCTTAATCAAATAGAAACCAACTCTTAGGTAGCATGATAAAATATATGCTATAGATGGGAATAATTACAGATAATCTTTGCTGTTCCAGATCAATCTAATTTGTTATTGATCAAATGACAAGTATTTAAAAGGAGGGAAAGTATATTTGAAGGGGTTAATAAGTAGCTTAAATAGCAAATATACTTATAAATATTTATCAAGGTTAGTCTATTTCTTAGTATTTAAAAATTACCTCACTAAAACAAGCCTTATTGCAAAATTTCCAATCAAACAATTATAAAAAAAAAACATTAAATAATAACGAGCGAGTCGTTACTATTTTCTTAAGAGGGTTTCGAAACAGCGCACAGAAATAAGATTATAAATAATTACGTGAAGAGGTTTTAATTATTCTCTTCTTGAAATATTAAAATTTAGTATTCGCTGTTTCAAAGCGTCAGCATATCATAAAATAAATATAACAACTATTAAAACTATGTGATAAAAAATAACTAGACATGACTGCAGTGATAGTTTAAAATAGAAACATTAATTAATTTCTTAAGGAAGGAAATTTTAAAGCAAGTGAATCATTTACAGATTTTAAAACAATAAAAGAAAAGCTTTAACATTAAAAATATATATTGAGTGGTTAGTTAGCTAACTAGAATTTAAAAGGTAGTATGGAATTATACAGAAAATATACAGAGCTCTGCAGTTTAAAGTGATTTACTGGTATTATTAGGTGCTTGACTGGAGCTTGGTGAGTTTCCTGGGCGGCTTGCGGCATGCTCTTCTTTTACGGGTGGTCTGTAAATATTATAGCAGCATTCTTCTTCTTTTTAAAATTAGATGGTAGATGTTATAGCGGCATTCTTGGTTATAAACGGTGTCGGAACCCGTCGCCTCCTTACGGAGTGGCAGCTAAGACGGCCACACTAGCCAGACATCTCAGTTCAAAACTAATTTGATTTTTTAAATATAAAATGCGCTTCAAAATGGAGTCTCTTCTCAGTATATCTTTTCTCTGTCAGTCTATCAGGATTATAGATCTCAGCCAGTCTACTGTATTATCGATCTCAGCCAGTCTATATTCCCGCTCAAAATATGGCCCATTTATATCTTTTTCTTATCAGCTTAACACCTTTAGGAATTTTTCTTTGCTTCATGATTACATTTTTTTAATTAATTTTGTTAACATACAATCTGCTTTCAAATATGCTGATAAGTTTCTGAGGTGTTATAACTTTGACTTAATTCCGTTTTAATTAAATTCTAAAAACATGTAATTTTGATCTTAAATATTTGATAAACTATTAAGGTATTTCAGTTATAACTTTTATGGTTATTTTGTAAAACTATTTTGCCATAAACAATTTTAATCCAAAAATAACTTAAAGGTTTATATCTGACGCAATTTCGATTAGCCAGATTTTAAAATGACTTTTTAATTTGACCAAAGGTAGGTGCGGTCATTAATTAAATACTTGTTTACGATAAAATCTGTTTCTAACCAACTTTTACTTCTAAGAAAAAAATAACACTTAATTTTTAAAGAAGCCTTCTCAGCACATTTGAAAGAAAACCTTTTTAACATTTTTAAATAAACATTTTAAAATATTTTTATCTTTTAACATTTTTAAATAAATAACACATTTTAATGTTTTAAATCACGCCACCCCTATATACATTACAAATATAGGTTGGATTATATATTCACATATGAATTAAAATAATAAATTTATTAATAAATTGAACCTTATCATTATTTAACATAATAAAAGTATTTTTTTAAAATAAACACGATATTAATAATAATACAGCGTTCTTTCATATGTAAATATATAATGCTGTTCAGACAGCCATGACAGCAAATTATAGTTTTATTTTACATATTATAGTTTAAATGAGATTCAAATCTAACACAGATGAGTAGGCTACTAGATTGATGATGAAACGGCAAGGGATTAGGAGGTTCCCATTTCAACTATGCAGGAAAGTTCATAAAATTATAACTACTTTACAAATTTACAGCTTAGCTCTGCTTTCAACCAGGCCAGACATATTCATAGCGCTGAGATAGATACAGATTTACAGTTTAACCCTGCTTTTGACCAGTCCAGTCATATGACCGGCCTGATTGAAAATAAGACTAAATTGTAAATCTGTAAAGTAATTATAATCTTGTAATGTTTACTGCATAATGGACTTTCCCTATCTATTAGATTGCAAATGAATAAGGAAAGAAATAACAAATTGATAATATTTAATTTATTAAGTAAATTTAAGTTGTTGAAGATCTACTGTACATTCACTTTAATATTTTTAAATACTGGTATAATACTTAAGCTAGATGTAATTAGGGAGGATTTGAACCCAGACTTTCAATCTCCCTTCCATCATCTCCTCCATCTTTTACATCCTTTAACTTCTAGCTACCATAGTCTTATGCTTTAAAAATAGCCATCTTTTGCCACATAAGTAAATTGACATTAATACATAAAGTGGAGTTGTTATTTACAACTTTGTCAAAAAAATGATTCTTTAAATCAGTGGTCTTCAACCTTTTCACACCTGCGGACCTGTAAAAATAAGGATAAGATTTCATGGACCAGCAAAAATAAGGATAAGGTTTCACGGACCGGAAAAAGTCTATAGATAAATTTTCTTGAAGATGTAAACTGCTTAGCCTTAGATGAGCATAATTGTTATAACTGATCAAAACAACAATGTTAAATATACAAGATGAAGTTATAAACTGAAATAAATGGAGATACTATATATATATGGAGTTTGTATAATAAAAATTTTTTTTTTAAATTTAGAATTTTTTTAGAAAAGTAATCAAAAATTTAATTCTACCCTCTCCCCCCATAAACATCTGTGATAACTAGAAAACTAAATTAATTTATGTATGATTGATTAGATTTTGTTTTCGTTCTGTTTCTTTTTTTTTAATTGGGTAAAAGTGAAATGAAAAATAAAATAAAAATTGTTTATATTAATTAAAAGTTTAAACTCTTATTATTTTGTTATTACAAACTTTCCTGCTACTCTACCGCGGCCCGGCGCCGGTCCGCGGAACAAGAGTTGAAGACCACTGCTTTAAATCTTTAAAAGTTAAATTTACTTACTTAATTAAATAAAACGTATTATCAAAATGTACTGAATATTATTATTTGCAACTATTAACTATTTATTTTTAATCTCATCTAGCAGGTATTTTATTTTTAAAAAAGCATTGAAGTTTATGATGATTAGGGTAATAAAATTTTTCTGCTGTTAATTTAGGATGAGACAACTTTGACCAAAAAAAGCTATTTGTGTGTATAATTTGTTATTTCAAATAATTATATTTAAATTATTGAAATTATAAAAAGAAAACATAAGTTCTATAAATTCATGTATCTTTGTGGTGTTTAACTAAAACAAGATTGCTTCATGGTGCATGGGGCATGATACTTTGATATTAAACCCACAAAAAATATCACATGACTCCAGCAGGATATTTTACTTTCACCACTATTGTTCCAACTAATGAAAAATTCCTGATGAAGGCCTAAAGCTAGAAACTAAACTGGAGATATTAAATAGGGGACAGCATTGGTTAGGAGTTTATTAAGCACTATCGATATCTTTTAGTTACTAAAGCTTACATTAGGTGGTGTAGGAGTTGTGAAAGAAAAAGAGTATATTTTGAGATTGTGTGGATAACAAAACTTAATGTTTGCATCTGCATAGAAGAGAATGCAAATAACTCAATTGGATCATAGCAGTTTAGGAAGATCCACTTAAGCAGTTTATCCAACAGTTGAATCCTACCGGAACAAAGATAGTGAACACAAAAGCACGTCTCAATTATTTGTAATACATTTTTAGACAGCTGATTTGCTATACTATTTTTTAAATATTGGTGATAGACTTAAATTTCTGTAAATTAAAATAGGTGTGCATGTGTGCTACAAATTTACATATATTTACAAAAATAAGGGACATTTTTGAGGATTTGCTGAAGTAGGATACTGCACTAAAACTTCGATCTCTCCTGCACAATCTAGAATGTCTGTGTTTATTCTAATTTCATTCTAGCTCAATATGCAGACTAAAATGTAACTTGGTGCATTATTCATGAGGACACCTACAAATGGTTTTAAAATCCAAATTTCAAAATTAGATTATTTATTTAGACCTTTTTTAAAAAAAAATAAATAAAAATTTATTTCATAATAAAATCCTGTTTTAAATTCGGAATTATTTAACTCTTTATAGGATTACTATTTTCAGTGAATGTAGAAAGTATCTGTTTAAAAAAATGGCCATTGATGGAGAAGTGCATTAAATCCAAAAAGTCCATGCATTACATCCATGTTCCATTCTCCCTGATATCCAAGTTTCTAAGAAAAAATGAGATTAAAATATGGATAAAAAAAAATACTGGTCAGGAGTTTCACATGCAATGCATCTAACATTTCTAGATTGCTCAATCTTACAATAGAGGACAGGATTGGCCCAGACTAGTTTGTAGCTCGTGACTTTTATTAGTGAGGAGTCTTGGATTTAAGAGCATTGTACCTAGATCTTAGGATCTAATGCAACCCTCCTGCGGCCACCTATTTGGTTATTTATGAAGCTAGGAGCCCAAGATGAAAACACTATGTTTCCAAAACAAGCATTTATGCACAAACCTTCATGCATCCATTGATTATGAAGGCTTGCACTTGTTGGCATTATTGTTTGGAGAGTTTGGTATTCTTATTAACAGCATGTTTAAGCATATGAAATGGTGATCATGTGATGTTTTGATGGTTTAATACTACATTCCACCGTGCATTTTTAATATGTTATCTCATTAACTGTCTAAAAAGCTATCCATGTGCGAAATAATTATGTATCATTTAAGAATTAAGACATTGTCAGATCTTTTATGTATATAAAATAAAATAATTAAACAAATAATTTGGCTTGGATTCAAAACTTTAGAATCTTTCAACCATTCAAGTGGATTGGTTGGTAGTATACTATAAATAAATGGCCAACAGATAAAGACTCGTTAGCCAAATATTGATTGCCGTGTATTGAGCTGGAGATCTCAGCTCTCTCTAATGCAGAGTTAGATTTTTAAGGTTAATACATGCAGAGATGTGTATTACCTCTAATAATTGTATATATTGTTAATAAGTGTATCTCTTTCTGTGTGGCAACCACTTATCTATAGGTGTACGCATGAATGTACTGTTTCAAAAATATGAAGTTACTATATATAGTCTATAATACAAAATATAAAAAGCAAATAAATTTTGTGAACTGCTAATGCATTTTTTTAAAGGTTAAATAGTATCTGTAAGTTATGGCATCGAAGTCTATAAGATCCTTACCAATGGTCAAATGAGATACTGTATATATATAATCATTAATTTGTCCATAATGGTGTTTCCAATAATATTATTAGTAGTAATCAATTATACTTAATTGGAATAAACAACTTCTTTAATATAAATACTTTAATCAAACCGGGTTTTTCACCAGATATTTGGAAACCGGTTTGATTAAAGTATTTATATTTCAATTAAGTATAATTGATTATTAATAATAAATCTGTAGAAGTATGTCTTTTCTACCAGCAATGATGTAGGCACAGCATATTATAATCATTTATTTATTTTTATTTTGTCGATTTTTTAATCAGCCACCAACATTCATCCAATTCAATTCAGATTAACGTGAGACATTTTATCCTCAAACTAATACTAAATAGATTCCCACTTAATGATCGAAGACGTTTTAGCTTGAAATAATTTATCCATTTGATTGTTATATATGACTAAATTATTTTTATTGCCCGATCTCGTTTAGGGCAGTGTAAGAGTGTCCGGCTGTGGGGGTATCAAATCGATTCTAATTTTGACATTTCCAGCATTGAATATCAAGCTATTTGATTAATTTTAATCCATTATTTTTATTAATAAGCATTTTAAATAGATCTATAAACATTTGTCAAGTAAAAATTAAGATTCCCCATTCAATTTGAGATCACAGCTGATTTAAATATTTCCTAATCGAAATAGATCGCTTTCCGGAAGTCTGAATTTTGCTATTAAGCTGATGATGAATACTGGTGATCATATAAATAGCTTTTTTTAATTTTCTATGAATGACATTTCCTGTGGTTTTTTTTTTACTTTCCGTGGCAGATTCGTTATTATTAGATGGAAATTCACCCACTTCTTTGCTGTTTTTTCTCAGGAGGTCTTATGATTCGAGCATTAGAAGCGATAGGTTGAGTTTCAATCCAGGAACCATTAACTTTTCTGTTATCAAATTAAATTGCAAATGATATTTTAATTCGTAAAAATAATCGGGTTTATTACTTAGGAATTCACAAGAAGTTTGAGCACTAAATAACAGAGCTGGGCCTTTATCCATTATCTTTGACCTTCAGAATTTACGACTATACTAAACCACGTAAAGGACAAACTTATCTGTTCGACTGAAGTAATGACGAATTCATTTTTTCGGATCGGGAAAGATGGATCGAGTTTAATACCAGTATAATTTTACCAAGTAAAAAATAGAATTTATGATTGAAGAAATAAGATTGGGATTGGGGAGGTGTTAGGAAAAACCAAAATATTAAAATAGAGATGGGCAGAAGATGTGAAAAGAACCAGCGTCTGAGAAAAGTTTGTATTTACCATGATCGTGGAAACTTTAATTTTGTTCTAGTAAAATATGTTTGTTTACATATGTATAAGTTATGGTAGAAGTAAAAGATTGAAGTGAAAACATCTTTTTTTTTTCATGTGTCATAGCATCGGTCGGGAAGCGAACCCGCTAACACGGGACCACTTCTTGTAAGGCGGCTGTGCTGACCACTCGATCACCAACACTTGACGAAACATCTTTTTTTTAAAAAAATAAAACTGACACTTAGCAAAAGCCACCGGAAATGAATTTATTTGGATTTTTTTTAATAAGTGAAAACCGTGATTTTTTATTGTCCACAGTAATTATGAGGCAGTTCAATGGGGTTAAAGTTCATACTTGCATTGTTTGTTTTTTTCCATATGTCAAAGTTGTAATCGTTTTATTAAGAATTATGCGAAATATAATCACAAAGAATGTCTTATCTGGGAAATTGCTTTATGCCGATAAATCATATATAGTCTAGCGTGATTTAAGGCAGTATTACATTACTCTTGGCTTGGGTGTATCGATTACAATTCTGACACTGCCAGATGTATGAACTCTCGAGTAATAAATCCATTCAATTATTTTCATTTATTTATAAATGAATTAAAAAAACTTTATGAGAATGTCATTTGGTGATCTAATAGCAAAAATAAAATAGCCATTGCAGAACTATAGCCTCTCAAACTGCCTCCTCCCTTATAGAAAAACAATGAAAAGGAGAGCCATTTTTTGGCCAAGTTTCCAAAAGTTTGACCAGTTTTCTATCCTTTTATATTTATGCGAACATTTCTAAGTCCGATTCGAACCTGAAAAATTTGAATTATTGCCTGTTTGGGGGGGGGGTGTGTGTATTTAAACTCCAGCTCATGCTTATAGAATAGGGTTGCTCTACTTCTATGATATCAGGCTTTTCCTATAACATTTGGTTTTTATTTATATATAGAATACACTATGCAATAGTGCAACCTAATTGCTCATGATAGACACTAGATGGCAGTATATAGAGAGAATGAAATTGAATAGTAAATTGTTGGAGGATATTAATAAAAGTGGAAGAGATGGAAGTAAAAAATTTTGGAATTATATTAAAAGGAAAAATGTAGGGGAGAGAGAGTTAGTATTACTAGATGATGAGGGAACTGAGTGTAGTTCTAGAGAAGATTTAGAGAGAATTTTAAATAGTTATGTAATGAATATAGAAAGGATGTTAGATGTGAATGATAGAATGTTAGAAAATATGAAAGAATATAGTAATGGGAATATTAGCTTTTCAGAAAATGAACTAAATGAGGTAGAGAAGAAATTGAAAAGTGGGAAGGCAAGAGGTTTAGATGGATGGGCACAAGATGGTAATGAATTTAGGATATAGGGCAAAAATAAAGTTATTATCCTGTTTTAATAAAATGGTACAGAATAGAGTTTTCCCAAGTAGTTGGAGTAATACAAGAGTAAGGTTATTATTTAAAGGAAAGGGTAATGATCATAGAAAGTTGAATAATTATAGACCGATAGCGGTAACATCAGTTTTATATAAAGTTTTTCATATATGGTGGCTAGTAAAGTTGTAAAATGGATGGAAGGGAATAATGTAGTGGGTGAAATGCAAGGAGGTTTTAGATTAGATAGGCGTATAGGAGATAGTTTATTTGTAGTTACACAACTTATGGATATGAGTAGGAATGCAGATAAACAGTTATATATGAGTTTTATAGTTATAGAGAAGGCATATGATAGAGTAAATAGAAATAGATTATGGATAAGTTTAGCAAATTTGGGAATGGATGAAGCTTTAATAGATATTATTAAGAAATTATATGAAAATAATTATTATATATATCAATTAGAGAATATAGAATCAATTAAAGTTAAAAATGGTGGGGATAAGGCAGGATGCCCTATGTCACCTATTTTGTTTGTGTTGTATTTGAGTGAAATAGAAAGGCAATAGAAAGATTAGGAAGAGGGATAGAGATACCGTTAATAGGTAGTAAGGGAGTATATATTTTGTCGGTCTTTTTTTTGGGAGATATATTTTTGTGTGCAGAAAAAGAGAGATATGGAGTTATGTTGAGGACATGTGCAAGGGTGGGAAAGAGATGGGGATTAAATTTAGTGAAGAAAAATCAAATATAATGATGGTTAATACTGGGGAAAGAGAAGATGTAGAATTTTTATTGGGAGATATTAAGTTAAGTGTGGTGAATAGATATAGTTATTTGGGAATTATTTTAAGTAATCAGAAAAATTATTTGGATGAATGGGAGAAAAAATTGATAAATGAAGCAAAGAAAAGAAAGAAGATTGATAAAGAAATTAACAGTATTTTCATATAATAAATATGATGTAGCTAGAATTATATGGAAAGGAGTTGCAGTAGCAGGGTTAACATATGGTAATGATGCATTATATGTTAGTAAAAGATATTAGATTATTTAGAAAAGCTCAAAGGGAAGTAGGAAGAATGATTGGATGCGAAGTAGGACAGCAAGGGAGGCAATCAAGGAGAAATGGGATGGTCAAGTTTTCATATGAGAGATGCAAAAAGTAAAATGAAAAGTTGGTAGATTGCAGTTTATGGATAATAAAAGAATAGCTAAAATAGTATTTAATTGGGTTAGAGTAAAGGGCTAACAAGAGGGGAAAAGGAAGGTATGCAAAAGATTGGATAAAGATTATATCAGTATATTTGTACAAAAAGGGAGATTGTGTTAAGAGGATTGGGTTGTAGTAGTAGAAGGGAAAAAGAAAAATTTATTAATAAAGACTAGGGGTTAGAGAATGGAGAAATAGTATGGAGGAAAAGAGTTAAATATAAAGAAAAAACAGAAATTAGGTGGAGTAATATAGATAATAGTAAGGAAGGTTTTGTTTAAGGCCGAAGGACTTAGCTACAAAAGAAACGAAAGGAAAAATAGGGGATTTATTTGTAAATTATGTAAGGAAGGAATTGAAAATATTAGGTTGTTAATTGAATGAAAGCTTGAAAAAGAAAGGGATAAATGAAGTTGTGGAAAAATAAATAGAAAGAGGATATACAGAAGGAATATGGTTAGCGGGTTTGGGAAAGATAAGGGGGATTTAGATATAAAGGTTATAGAGTTGACAAAATTATGTTGTGGAAATGGGAAGAGCGATTGTGGGAATTAGAGTGGGGAATGTAAAAGAAAGGGCAACAGGTTACGGGAGGAGGAGTTAAGGGAAAAAACACACATATTCTTGACTTTGTTTAAGAAGCCACAATACATCACATCACATCACATATTCAGTAGTAATTAAAAAGGGGTAATATGTGTATAGAGCAGAGCATTACAGGTACTGTAATTATAAAGAATCTGGGAAGAGAATAGCTAAGTTGATTGGTGAACAAATAGTGATTATGAAATTGAATAAAAAAATAGTTTGTAGTTCTATATAAGAATTAAAAAAATATATAAAATGTAAAAGGATGTTTGATGACACTCTGAAGATCATTGTTATTTATTGTAAAGTTAGATGCTTTAAATGCTGGAAGGAAAAACAGCAAAAATGAAATGATTTCATCAATAGATGTGGGTGATGTGGAGATAAAATGCTGAAAAAGGATAAACTATTGATTTAATAATTGGAATAAGAAGGTTTGTTGTGATATATATATATTGGTTTCAGAGAGAGGGAACATTTAATTTGGATAACAGTTTCTGAGCCTATGGCCTACCATTGCTTTTTGCCTTCAGCTCGTCAGGGAAAGCTGCTATGCTAAGAATTGCATCTGGTCAATGATCTTTTTATTATTAGTGAGGTACTTCAATGCCTATATCATATATATGTTTATCTTTAGCAGAAATATGGTCTATCCGGACAATTAGGATCAAAAATGTATATGAAATATTTAAATGAGCAGTTATTCACTCTTGTGCTATCTATAATAAGCCTGGGTAATCAGGGATTATCAGTAGAAGTTTATATTATTATGTTAACAGTTTAAACTGCAGTGAATAACCGTTGTCAATCTATACGACAGGATAAAATTTATATTATAACAAATTCTCAATATTTATGATCTGAATATCTTTCTGGCTTTATTACAAATATATGATGTTGCTTGTTGGTTATCTAATGGTATTATAGCTTATATTTCAAGAGTATATATCTTCTACACTCAATTCAGTGTAATAACTGTTATGGACAGGTATGAATTTGATCTGTATTAACTGTCAAATTGTCTACTAATATCCCAAACATACCGATAAAATACAATGAATGATAATGAAATTTTTTTTCATTAGATTGCCATGTGAAGTGAATGAACAATTACATGCTTCCTAAAAGAAAATTTTTTGGTAACCTTGAACATGGTATTTGTGGAAGAGGCAGGCTTCATTTGTACTATAAGGATTAATTTGGTGTCATTCTAAAGAAGCGCAAAATTGCTTTATTGGGAGAATACGACAGGGTACTAATACAACAGAGCTATAATCCGATGAAGTGTTGTTGTTTTTTTTTCTTAAAAAGTTTTCTGCAGAAAAAAATTAAGTCTTCATAAGTTTGAATAAACAGATTGAAGAGTCAGCATAAATATTTATGGACACATATATATATATATGGTTCAAGAATTGGTTTGTACAATCATCTCAACATTCAATTTATTCTTTACTTGTTTGTTTTTTTACTCTTAAGTTAGAAAAGCCAGACTTGTTTATGAATGATCAAACTAATATTAATGGTAACGAAAATAAGGGCATTAAAATAAAAAAAATGTAGTGCTTATAAAAGGTATGATGCTTTCTTTATAGGAAGAACTAAATTCTGTGAAACTTTTTGTCAATAAAGATTTTAAAAACACTTGTTAACAAACTCCAAGTGTTCCCAAGCCAGCATTGAATAAAATCAACAAATAATAAATAGCCAATAAACATCATATGACCACCACTTATTATGCTTGTGTATAACTGTTTTAAGTATTGCCACACACAGCAAGCTAGAGTAATCAGTGGATGCCAGAAGGCTTGTTCCTAAAATCCCCATCTAATGCCTACTCATCCAATATCCCCAGCCTAGTTTCTAGCTTATGGCCTTTATCAGTGAGGTGCAGTGCTCTCAGGTCCAAGGCTCCTCACTGACGAAGGCCACAAGCCAGAAACTAGTCTGGGGATATTGGATGAATAGGCACTAGATGGTGATTTTATGCACAAGCCTCCTGGCATCTATTAATTACTCTAGCTTGCTGTGTTTGGCAATATATATAGTGAGTTTTGCCTGTTTTAAATAATAAATAGCAAATTCTTCTGCTGTTGTTAGTTTTTTTTATGCCATCTAGTGTAGGCTTAAGTAATCAGTAGACTAGATGATAGTGCTTAGTAAATCCTTATCAACAGCTGTCCTATTCAAATATCCCCAAACTAGTTTCTAATTTATGACTTTCATCAATGAGAAGCTTTTTGGATTTTTTTGAAAATATAATACTACATATTTTTTTGATCTAACACACTTTTCCTGTAGCTGCCATTTTGTACTTTTTGTTATAGTATCATCTTTCCACTAGATGGCATAAATGTGATGAGAATAGAAGAATTTGTTAATAAATAGCAATGTGTAAGCATGGTTTTGTGCTTTGGCACTCCTCAGAGAGGTGTCAGGGTTGGCTTTGGGTTGGTATTTTTAGATCTAGTGTATGAACCTACCCTGACACCTCTCTGAGGAGTGCCAAAGCACAATATCATAGTCAGGGTTTGGGGAGGGGTTCCTGACAGCAATGTGTAAGGTCTTAATTGGTCATGTGATGTCTAAATAGTATATAGTGGCGAAATCTGTTGCAAACTATTTTTTGTTTATCTTTATGGTGTGTATTTCATGCTTATCTTTTATTCTTAGTTTAATATTCAGCCCAAGACTAAATGTTCTCAGTCTATGAAGTTTTAAATGCATGATAATTTTGTACAGAAGTTGTCATCTTTGAATAACTATTAAATGAACTGGGAATGCTTGGCCTGGCTTAATAACATAGTGCAGTGGTGGTGAACCTTTTTATGTGCGCATGCTAAAAATTTCCAAAAAATATTTGTTGAATGATTGGCGTACCATTTAGTTATTAAATCAAAATATAAACAACTTAATTATTGCAGTTTTTTAAAAGTTTATAAAACAAAATAGCAATAATAACAATAATAAGTAAACAAAATATCTAAATAAGCTAAATACAAGTGAACGATATTTATTTAGAAGAGCACAAGTTGAATAAAATGTAATAGTAAACAATTAATAGTAATTAAAACAAAATTTTGGAAATAAACATAAAATCAACATAAATAGATATTATTTAATGAGATTTTTGCTGTTGTACATTGGATGCCAAATATTTTATATTTGGTTCATATTTTGTCTTTTTTAATAATGTACATGCTGCACTAGATTCATCTGTCATTCTATTTCTCAAACTGTCTTTAATTAAATTCGTTTCTGAAAACAATGATTCACATGCATATGTAGAGAAGAAAATTGATAATATAGAGATTACTTTTTTTAAACAATCAAATGTTTCAGGAATAGCATTCCAGGCAGTCAATAGTTCCTTTTCAGCATTCTTTTTCCATATATCCAATAATCGATCATTTCCTGTTGTTTTTAACTCATTCCTCAAGTCAACAAATTTGTTTTCATATAGAACTGGATTGAAAATCGACCGATTGCATTTCCATATCTTTCAAATTAAGCCACTCAAAAATTTCTAACTTGAGACTATCCATTGATGTTATATCTGGGTATAAAATAAATGTTTGATATTTCTGAAAATTGTTTGAGCTGCGTAAATCTTAAAGAAAATCTATCAATTTTACTTGATCTGATTTCTCATGAGATTCTAAATCAGTCAAGAACTTTTTTAAATTTGGAAAATATTTGAAGGTATAAGAACATCACAATTGAAAATTTGTAATGTAACTTCAAATGCTTTGATCAAATCAAACATGACAACAATTGTCTTATTATAACCTTGCAGTTTCACATTTAATTTATTTAGATGTGAACACATGTAAGTAAAAAACATTAATTTTGGAAGCCATTCAACATCCATTAATTCATTATATTTTTCACTGATTTTCTCATTATGTAAAAACAGTCTAATTTTTTTTAAACACTCAGTGAATCTTTGAAGAACTTTTTCTCAACTGAACCTTCAGACATTGCTGTACATAAGTAAACCATAGTATATCGAGTTTATCTCACTCAATGTGTAGATATAAAATTGATTAACTTAGTCACAACATTCATAACATCATCCAGTGGCTTAAAGCTGGCCTTTATGCATAAAATCTGCTGATGTGTAATGCAATGAAAACCCAAAATTGAATGTCCAATACAGTTGGTAAATAAAGTGAGAAAACTATTTTCTTTTCCAGTCATAAGCACCATCTATAGTCACTGATACAATTTTGGCAACATCTATGTTGCAAATACATATTCCTTTTGTTGTTGTTACTAATGAGATTAAACTAATGAATTCTTTTTTGATATTATTCCCAACACAATAGCGATTAAAAAATAGCCAAACAAGCTAATCGATTTTTGTCTGTATTTTCATCAAGGCAGAGAGAAATTAAACTAGATTTTATATTTCTTTTTTGTTGGCAAGTTATGTTGTTAGCCATTGCAGGATTTTTTTTTAAACTATATTTGTGGCCAATGATAAATCTTTTATGCTCTGAATAATTTTTGCTCTGTTTTCAAAATCTTCATAAAGAACTGATTAATCCAAGCTTCTTTCATATATTCTCCATTAAAAGGTTTCCAATATTTGGCAATTATATTTGAAATAAAAAAATTAGCAGCAGTTATATTTGAATGATTTTTGATAAATTTTATTACAAATGTTGATTGAATATTTATATTTTTAAATGTTTGGGCAATATATTATTTTTGTTCATTTTTACTTTTTTCACAGAGTGATTTATGATTGATCTCATAATGCCGTTTTACCGATGATGTTCTCAATAGAAACTGTTCCAGAATATAAAACACATATTACCCTGGTTGCTTTGTTAATCATTCCATACTCATCAGTCCACCAATTTTGAAATTCTCTACTGCTTGATAATTTTTGTTTTTTATTTTCTTAGTCATATTAATATAATGGTGATAAATTTATTTAAAAGTAAATTTAAATGAGCTTTAATAATTTTATAAATAAAAGATTTATTTCACTTTTACAGCAAAACTTCAAGCAAAAAAAAAAAAGTCACTTGATGGCGTTGATTATGCATTTCGTTCCTTTGTTCGCGATTTTGATTACATTAAAAAAATGAATGGTGTGAGCACATTTAGGTGAAAAAAAAGATTAGGACAGAAAACCATTTGATTACTTTTACTTTAGATAAATATTTGAAAACCAGGGACTCTTCACAAACCTGGAGCTTAATTGTAAATATAAGGAATTTGAACTCAGAATTTCAAGCACCCTTCAACCATCCACACTATCTCATACAACTTATACACATGATCACACACATATAGAAAAGATAAATAATCCACCAATATGCGTATTTCGTGCTAAACCAGCACTCATCAGTTGGTCCAGACTATCATCTCTCACACATTATATATAATCAGTGCTCAGTTTATATTAAGATAACAAATCTTCACACTTTAATGGTCAGGCTTCAATCTACTCCAACCTTCAACTTTTCAGCCATCCATATCATTGAAATCTGATGATTGAAAACCCAAATCCCATACTGATGCCAACATTATTGCCATAACCATGTTGATCTCAAGTCACTGTGACTTTAGATTTTAAAAAATTTACTTCAAAGATTATAAAATATTTTACTGAGTTTACTTTCTAGTTTTATTGGAATCATTTGACAGATTTATAGAATATGATAACCACGGTATACTGGCAACACTTTATTTGACTTAAAATATAATTTATTATATCTAATCAGAGTTCAACTGTAAATTGAATTCTAATATGATATTATATTTATTTTACCTTTAGTTTTCTGTAAATTTTTATTAGTACAGATTTTAGCAACAAAAAAAATATTGAAGAAAATTATGATATATAAATAGTTCGCGTGCCAGTAAAAAAATTTGAACGTGCCATAGATTCGCCATCATTGACATAGTGTATAAAATACAATATCATCATTAATCTATTAATCGTTTTAATTCTATTTAAAAATGTAGTGTAGCACATATTCAACTCATCAAAGGATGGTGAGAGCACCAGAACCGAGATTATCTCCCACCCAATCATTATGCTGCCATACATGTAAAATAATAAAACTTAACTAAACAATAGAGACTCTTCAGTCAATGCATACCGAATAAATAAGTTCGTAACCTAGGAAATTTTACTGGCTTATGCCTTTTGATCTCAGGATGTTCAAAAGTCTTAAGCTACTAGCTTGGAAAAACAGAATGAGAAAGAAAATAATCACTAAATGACTGCTGTGAAAATCAGCATCTTCTATTCTATAAGCTATAACCTAATTGTTAATTTTACTTAGAGCTTGCATTGTAGTTTTTGTATTTGACGAAAGAGGTCACTATAATACATCACATCACAAATGGAGGAAATTATAAACTCTTACTGATTTTTACCAAAACGAAGTATGATTTTACAGGACTAAAGAAAAAAAATAGTGGGTTGAGGAATTCAAAGGAGGAAGTGTTGTGATTTATTTTAAAAAGAAATGATTTCAATTCATAACAATGATACAAATTTATTTAATTATTCTTAGCGTGTGTAAAGTGTAATAAACAGAATTATCACACTTTATGACAGAGCTTTTTTATTATTTAAATTTATTTAATGTAATTTTATTTTTATTACAAATATATGTAATAAAAGCAATGTTTTCCACTATATATAGAAGATTCTCGTTCCTTTAAAAATGAGGCAAAAATGTAGATATACATTTTTTATTCAAAATCAAAAATAAATTTCAAATCATTTACAATAATTGTAATCTGAATGTTACGTTTTCATTTAGCATTGTCAAACTCCATCCACTTACAACTCCGAATGTTACCCGCAACAACAAATAGACTGAAACATAATCTTATTCTATGCTATTTAGAAATAACCTTGGATCTTAAAGCCTAACTTATTTCCCTCATTTGATGTGATGCACTGTGACTTCTCAGCAACTGTGAATCTCTCAGCAACAATGCCCAGAGAAACCTGTTAGTCCTATACCCAGATGGTCTGCCATGCTTTGATTTTGTCCCCTTCAGATGACCCTTCTTTTTCAGATGCTAATCTCTCAGTGATCGCCTCCTTCTCACCCCATCCTACATCGTTCATCCCTTCCCCCCCTCCTATACCTTCCCTTTCCATACCCCACCCTAAGTTTTCCCATATCCTGCTCCATCCCATTTCCACAACATAATCTCTTTTTTTTTGCCTTTATATCTAGCTCCCCCTTATCTTTTCCTAAACCCAGCATAAAAATCAATAATCCACTTTCTGTGTAATCACTTTGTTTATATTTATTCTTCCACAACTTTATTATTTGTATCCTTCCTGATTCAAGTATTTACATTCAATTAACAAATTCCTAATATTTTCTATGCCTTCCTTACACAACTTGCAGACTAAATCACCCACGTTTTTCCATTTATATATATAATTCCCTGTTGCTAAAGATCACCTTCGAACCTTAAACAGTAAACTATTTTTCCTTTTACTTCTATATATATTTAAACTCTTATCACTCTCCATACTAGTTCTCCAACTCCTTATTCTTTATTAATGCATCTATTCTTCTATCCCATTCCTTACCACTATAACACTCAACAATTCTCCTAACACAATCATCCCACCTTTTGTACAAGAATACTGATAGAAATTCTTTATCCAAATCTAAAGCATATTGCATTACCTTCCTCACCCACTTTGTTACCTGCCCTTTATTCATAAACCAATTAAATACAATTTTGGCTAATCTTTTATTATCCATAAACTGCAATCTACCGAACATTTTCAAACTTGACCATCCCATTTCTCCTTGAATTGCCTCCCTTGCTGTCCATACTTCTGCATCCAATGCATGTCTTACTACTTCTCTTTGTTCTTTTTCTAAGTAATCTAATACCCCTTTACTAACACATAATGCATCGTTTCCATATGTTAACCCTACTACCACCACTCCCATACACATTTATTACAACCCCTTTAGCTGGCAACACTTTTGGGTTGTGATTCAAACATTTTACAGAGTTTTCTTAGCACTAACATATTCTATCAGTGGATATTGTGCTCGTGTTTGATAAGAAAAAAGCGCCCACCCTAAATTTCTGGATAATTAATTAAATGTTACCATGAGAATATTACTGACACACTCAAATCGACTCCTTCACTTGTTCTGGCACATATTCCTCTGTGAGATATCTGAAGAGAAATTTTCCCACAAAAAATATCTCAAGTAAATATCCCTTTTCTGGATGATTAAACAAGAATCTACATATGAAGACTATGACATAAAAAATTTACTTTTTATAATAAATTCCAATTTCTTTTTCCAAATATAACACCTGAATTTGACTTTCCTGGATATTTAAATCTCACCAACAGATTTTGGACAACCCATAGTTGTTGTGCTTATCTACTCGTAAATGGAATTTAATAGCCCTTGATCTATGTAAATATGGATAAACACAAACCATGAACTATAATTAATGAATATTGGATGTAGACTATAGTATCCAGATTAAGGGTATTCATATGTCCTGATTAGAATCTTTTCAGGTTCCTTTATGATATTTTGTTAATAATTAAACTTTCTTAAAAAAATCCACATGCTAAATTAATTGTTTATCCAATCTCTTAGCCTATTTCTCTTTTTTTTGTCTTAGAAGTTTTCAATTGGCATTTTTGGTTTTTTTTTTTTTGAATGTGTTTATTTTCAGTGAAAGGGGGAGGTGCAAAATTTATATATGTATAAATTATTTTAATATGATTTTTGCTATTGAACCACTAAACATCACATGATCGCTATTTCTTATGATTGCTCGAGCGGTTAAATCAGGCAAAACTCTCCATACAGTAGTGCCACTCTTAATATATATATATTTTTAAATCAGTAAAAAATTAAAATTAATTAAAAATTTGGAGATCACATGGTTTAAATTTATTTAATTCCAGATGTATATTTAAATGTGCTTTCTTTAATTTTATTTTTAAACATGAATATACCTATTTATTTATTTCCAATGGAAACATTGTATTCATTGTTGCAAAATCTGCTGCTTCATTTAGCTATTCCCCCCCTCCCCCAAGGTAAACAAAAGTAAATTTGTAAAAAATAATAATTTTTTGTTCAAAATGCAACTGACGTGCACTTTTTTTGGTTGTTTGCAAAACACTATATTTATTGAGAATGCACTAGATAGTAGACACTAGCTAGGGATTCAAATCTTCCTGCATCCATTGATTACTCTGGCTTGCACTGAGTGGCATTACTGTATGGAGTTTTGCCTCTGTGAAAATAGCTTGTGTAAGCATAAAGAGTGAGAATGGTTGCCTGTAAAAAGATGTTAAAATTTAGACAAAATTTGATATCACTTAAATATTGTTTCCTTTGCAAATTATCGAAATCAATCTTCATTGCAAACAGGAAGGAAAATCAAAGAGTTGATTTATTTTTTCATAATGTGTTACATACTAATTTTTAAAAATGTTAACATATTAACTTGCAATTTTTTTTTTAATCTCTACATATTTTTTTACAATTTGTTTTCATTGTAAGTAAATGAACTTTTTTTTTTTTTATCTTCCATAGTACTTTTTGTTGTTAATTATTTTCCTTATATTTTAATTTATATAAATAATATTTTAATTTGCAAAGCGCAGATAGTTGGATTTCGTTTGGACGCTATCATGTCATCTGATTGGCTGTCAGATAAGTTTTATAACGAGCGCTTGAGATCTTTCAGTATCTCAATTTATTTTATTTTAATTTATATAAGTAACTTTTTTAAATATTTGTATCATTAGTAATTCAAATGTGCAAACATTTTTTCATCTGCATATTGAAGTGGTTTCTTCTTTATAGCCTAATGCTAAATGCATGTTCGGTAAAGTTCATCATATTTCTTCTTTTATAACCTAATGTTTACAATTATGGTGAACTTCACTGAAAGTGTACTTAGCGTTAGGTTATAAAGAAACCATTTCATTATACAGACGAATAATTGTTGCAAATTTGAATTATAAATACAAACGGAGGGAAACATCAGTATCAAACACATCTATATGTGTGTGTTAAAAATTATGTAGGCATAGAAGTATTTTTTTTTTTAATAGATTCACCATTTTTAAAACTATTGTGTTCAAGCGTCTTATCATTGATAAATTATGGGTAGCAGCGTAATATTTTTTCATGTGAAAAGTTTTTTTATTTTATTTGAAATGACATTTTTATTTTATTTTTTTAAATCTTTTTTAATTCTTGTAATCCAGATAATTTTTTCTTTTATTTTTAAATTAGAACTGCATTAAAACAATTCATTTTACCCCCATTCCCCACCATAAAACTCTTTCTCATTTTGTGCTTATTCTTTAAAAAGGTTTTTTGTTTGTGTGTAATCAGTTCAAGCGTAAAAATCGTCTTATTTGTAAAATTAATTTGTTTT
Organism: Epiperipatus broadwayi; assembly: GCA_028023455.1. Lineage (NCBI taxonomy): Eukaryota > Metazoa > Onychophora > Udeonychophora > Euonychophora > Peripatidae > Epiperipatus > Epiperipatus broadwayi. The sequence continues at coordinate 7,141,544 of JAQFVV010006249.1, read as the reverse complement.
ATAATAAATTAATGATTAGATAAGATTTTTTATTTTTAAAAAAAAATTAAACCTAATTAATCTCATTATAATTTATCACCGGCTATTTGCAAAGTTATTTACGTATGCAGACCTTATGAAAACGAAATGGGAATGTTTTAAATTGTATTATTATGTTTAAAGCTAATGGTTAAGTTGTACTTTATATATTTCAATGAATAGTGATTAAATTGTTCTTATCTATATTTCTTAATAGGATTCTGTTTTGTTTTGTTTTTTTTAAGAAGAATTCACCATAAATATAAAAAAATTAAACTCGTACTTAGTAAAAGTGTACAAATCATGAAAATTGAAATCTCATCTTTCCATAATTTTGTTTAGATGGTGGAAGTTAAACCATTGAGAGCTGTTTTCTGTTTGAAAATTTAATGAGTTGCCAACTGCTAATCATTTATGGTATACTTCATGACCAATGAAACATGTTTAAATGAAATTATCTATTCCTAAGGAAAATAATTTCATTTTAGGTACACAGATACTAAACTCTCCAATACAGTAGCTCCATCAGTGCAAGCCAGAGTAATCAATGAATGCAAGAAGGTTTTTGCATATAATCCCTATCTAGTGCCTACTCATCCAATATCCCCAGACTAGTTTCTAGCTTGTGGCTTTTTTTTTCTTGCATCCATTGATTTTTCTGGCTTGCACTGGGGCACTATTGTATGGGGAGTTTAACTTCTGTGTAAATAGCTTGTGCAAAGGTGAGATATGGTGATAATGTGATGTTTAGTGGTTCATTTTAGGTATTGGTAAAAATAAATGAATATTTTAAATCATAGTTGTCATTCAGAATATGAGCTAAATAACTTTAAAATATATATATACATAAAATAGCTTTTTTAGTGAGAAGCTACTGCAGAGCAAAAGTCTCTTGAAATCCCCTCATAGATAAACAATAAAACTACTCACCAGAATTTACAACTGCTAGTTAGTAAAAGTTTAAGCAGTATTCTGTCCTTGTTTCACTCTCTTGCTAAGCATAGTGCATACCTATTTACCGATCAATATTTAATGGGAAGTTAGGTTCTCTATGGCCTGTTATCTGAATAAAAAAATTCTAAGCCTTTGAAAAGAACTTCATTCGGTCTGATTTCTTTATAAAAACTGGATTATATTTGAAAGGAGAATTGAATTTTGGATTTTTAAATTTATGTTAATAACTTAATAATAACCATATTTTTATGTGGCTAGAATTAGATGTATTTTTAAAAGGTTACACACAGAAACTTATAGAAAGGATAGGTGGAAAATGAGTGATGACATTAAGGAGGTTTAATATCCTTGAAAGAATTTTGAAAGGTGGAAAAATTAAAATTTATCAGGAATGAATGATAATAGTGAAAAAAGCCACAAATAAATGTTTATTTAGACCCAATAGATTAATAAGAGAAAATGGAAGGAAAGTACTTTAGAAAATATAAAAGAAAGAAAAAAGCCATATAGGAAATATAAAAAAAAACTATTAAGAAACATACAAAAGAAGAGTAGGTAAAGGTTAGATAGAATAAAAGAAATAACTAGGATACAATTAAGACAAAATAGGGTGAACTTAACGAGAAGTAAACTGAAGAAGATTGTAATGTGGATTATAAAAAACTTTGGACTACACGAAGAAGAGAAGTAAGAAAGAAAATGTATTGTTAAATGCAAAGACAAGAGAATATAGGAATAGAAAAAATATTCAGTGAATTAGTAAAGAAAATTGAGGGGGGGGGTAGGTGTTGCTAAATGAATATCATTAATTAGAGAGTTTAATTCTTGAGAGAATGAATTATTTAAAGATTTTGGAAATGAATAGAACATGGGAAGATAGGTAAGGATTGGTTTAAAAGATTTTAATGAAATTGTAGATAATATTTCAAATAAATGGTAAGATGCGAGATGCTGTTATAGAAAAGATTGTAAGCTACAGTAGTCTGAATTTAGTTTTAGACTGAATAAAAAATTCCGTAGAAGAAAAATTTTGTCTCTATATAGAAAGCAAGTTTGACAATAGAGAAAACTTGATTATGCCAATGCAAATCATTGAAAGTTTCCTGTGTGATCTAGCTCAGCGGTAAGAGTGGTGGACTTCAGAGCTAAAAATTCCTGAATTAATTCCAAGTCAAGGAAAGTAAAACAAAAATATTTAGTTAATTGAATTGGCACTTTTGAGATCATAATATCAGTTTGATAAACAAATTTCACGCAAGTGAGCAACAGACTACATGATAATTTTTCTTTATTGTAAACAAGTCAAAAAGTAAATCTGAAGTCATTCATTAAATGTTTTAGAAATAAGAATTTTAAAAGATATTTGATATTGTATCGTATTATGACCAAATTGTATAACAAGGATTAGTAATACGATAAAGCGTCTTAGATAAACTCTTTATAGCCTTATCATGATATAAGTTCAAAGAGGGCATATGATGATAATAGTGAGTGATAGTGTTACAGCTTGCTATTCCTTCACTGTGATTTAATTTAAAGTCTCTATACTTAAGGTGAACTTTGGCATAATAATAGAGTAGCGGGTTCTGGAGTTCAAAGTTCATAGAGTGTCACCCTATTTTTGATTCTCAATCATGAATTCCCAACACTAAGCCATTCAAATATTGTTACTGGTAATATTTTGAGCTACATTATAAACTTCCCATTATTAAGATTTATAGGACAACATAGAAATGCTGTCCATTATAACTTGAGCGGGATCTATTTAATTTTATAATTTTCTCATGGAAGGCAATATTTGCAGCATTGAAATATGCACACACACACAGAAATAGCATTCTTTTAAGTTTTTTTTTATTAAACCATAAATTGCCAGGAGTTAACTGGTGCAATTCACAGCACAATAGATAAAATTTAATAAACAAATGGAATATCCAAAATCTGTTGTCAAGGCAACTTTTATAGATAAAAAATGGAATCCACCTTTTATTCTGATCTAAGATCTTTAAATAGTTTAAGAAATGAAGACACGCAAACTGCAATAGAGATTTTTATCCGCTTACAGTTATAATCATGCATTTTGTGTTACTTAAAGATTGTGGACCAGAGTAAAAGCTGGAATCTATATTTCATGTATCTATATTTCATGTATAAATGTCACCTTAGCATTAGACTGTGCTGTAAATCTTGTTTATTGTATTTTAAAATTTATATTACTTTTAATTTTAGATGTTCGCCATCGTAGTAATGTTCGTGGCTTGCCATCTTGTCATAGCCAATGAAATTACACTAAATTCATATAAGGTAGGTTGTTAAAACTTCATTCACTTCGGTAGATTTATTTCCTTTGTTATGTTATATTTAAATGAATTTCTATAAATGGGAATTCAAATTCTATTGCACTTGATTATAAATTATTTGGAATTATAAATGGAAGTTCAAATAGATAGATAAAAAAAACGTTTAGATTCTACTTGAGCCTGCACTCTACCCATAAAATGATGCTATTATCTACATACCAATGAAGCAAAGAAAAAACTAATCGATAAGTTAACTGAACCAATTAATTATCCGCTTACAGATTTAATATGATTTGCTTTAATAATGCAGTGAGATTTTCCAATAAAAAACACTTGGATAGTTGATAATGCCTGTATACGGACAGATTGAGGGGAGGGGATTGACTATTTTTACTTTATTTATATTTAATTATAATATCTATATGTTAGAATATTTTTATTATCATTGTGTACTAATATTATTTTTTATTAAAAACAATAATAGTGAAACATAAACATTGTTTTGTGTAGTTTAACCTTTCTTTTTGACTTTTAGCATTTTATCCAAATAATATTTATTTAATAAATTCTGTAAAGATTTAAAAAAATATTGTAATTAAGCAAAAGAACTTGAATATACGTCTCTAAAAACATGAAAATAATATACTTAACTATCACACCAATGCATAGTGATTATAAAACAAATACATTCAATAAGTGTGATCAATACAGGTATTCCGTAGAAAGTTATAGTACTATGAGGCAAAATGCGACTCTGTAGGAAATTAAATTACAAACTAATTCATGGATTGAATATAATTAAGGATTTCACAAGCACATCGAAACAAATGGAAGGCCATGCAATCCATAAAAAGTAATTGGTAGCAGTAAATGCACGAGAAATGAAATTCACAAAATGTATACATGTATGGAAAAAATAAAAACCGTGGATACATAAAAAGTACAGTTATTATCATAAATGTACATTTTTGCCTTATACTTATTTGCTGTTTTTTGTACAATTATAACTATAAATTGCAGGAAAAAATAAAAAACGTATATTTATGACAATAACTACAAATGATGACCATGGAAATAAATAACAAGGTAAAAATATACATTTGCACAGCTGGAATTAAACTTCTTGCAGACTCATTGCTGTTAATTATTTTCTCATGGATAGCATGGTTTATTTTTTGTATTGTGCTTTCGAGTTGTTAGCGTTTCTTTTCATCTGATGAATTTTTTATGGTGTTGGCATTTTTCATTTTCTTTATATATATATAGATACATTTTCAGAATTTAATTTCTTACATTTACTGCTATTATCTCTTTTTTATGGATTACATGGCTAACGTTCATATATTGTTGTTTTAAACTACTAAACATCACATGATCACCATCTCTTATGCTAGCGCATAACTGTTATTAAACAGGCAAAACTCTCCATACAGTAGTGCCACCCTGTGCCAAACAGAGTAATCAATGGATGCCAGAAGGCTTTATGCACAAGCCTTCTGGCATCCATTGATTACTCTGGTTGGCACAGATTGGCACTACTGTATAGAGAGTTTTGCCAGTTTATATTGTTGTTTTGTTAAATCTTTATTTACATTCAATTGGCAAATTGTTTTTATAATATTGCCTTCATTGCTAATTTAATTTCTTACAAAATGTTTGAATTGATTATATTTATAGAATGTATTTGGTTTTGAATCATTGCACATTGATTTGGTAATTAAATATAATATTTTCAGATTTGGGTTTTTTTATACAATAGAGCCATAATATCGAACACTGTTAATTTCTTTATCAATCCCTTTCTTTTCTTTGCTTCATTTGTCAATTTTTTCTCCCACTCATCCAAGCAATTTCTGTGATTACTTAAGATGATTTCCAAATAGTTATATCTATTCACCACCCTTAACTTTATATCCCCCAATAAAAATTCTTTGTCTTCTCTTTCCCCAGTATTAATCATCATTACTTTTGATTTTTCTTCACTAAATTTATTCCCCATCTCTTCACCCATCCTTGCGCATGTTCTCAGCATAATATCCATATCTTCTCTTCTTTCTGCACACAAAAAGACATCATCTGCAAATAAAAGACCCAACCATATAGATATTCCCTTGCCACCTATTAATGGTATCTCTATCCCTTTTCCTAATCTTTCTATTGCTCTCTCAATTTCTTTCAAATACAACAAAAACAAAATAGGTGACATAGGACATCCTTGTATTAGTCCTACCCCATTTTTAACCTTAACTGATTCTATATTCCCTAATTGATACTTATAGTAATTTTCATATAATATTCTTAATAATATCCACTAAAGCTCCATCCATTTCCCAAATTTACTAAACTTACTCATAATCCATTTCTACTTATTCTATCATATGCCTTCGCTATGTCTATAAAAACCGTATATGTCTACCTGTATTCCTACTCATATCCATAAGTTGTGTAACTACAAATAAACTATCTCTTATATGCCTATCTGATCGAAAACCTCCTTGCATTTCTCCCTCTATATTATTTTTTTCCATCCAGTTTGCAACTCTTCCAGCCACCATATATAAGAAAACTTTATATAGCACTGATGTTACTGCTATCGGTCTATAATTGTTTAACTTTCTATGATCCTTACCCTTTCCTTTAAATAGTAGCCTCGTGTATTACTCCAAGTACCTGGAAAATCTCTATTCTGTGCCATCTTATTAAAACATGATAATAGTTTTAATTTTGCCTATGCTCTAAATTTATTACCAACTCTGCTGCCCATCCATCCAAACCTCGTTTTTCCATTTTTCAGTTTCTTACCTGCCTCATTCAGTTCATTTTCTGTAAACCTAATATTCCCATTACTATATGCTTTCATGTTTGCTATCATTCTGTCCTTCACATCTAGCATCTTTTCTATATCCATTACATACTTATATAAGATTATCTCTAATTCTTCTCTAGAGTAACACTCTATTCCCTCATCATATAGCAATACTATTTCTCTTTCCCCTACATTCCTTCTTTTAATGTATTTCCAAAATTTTTTACTCCCATCTCTTCCCCTTATATTAATGTCCTCCAATAATTTAACATTCAATTTCATTCTCTCTCTATAATTCTAAGTACTTTTCCATTTAGTATTTAACATCTTTTTCACTTTCTTTGTTTTTAATAGCACACATATTCTCTGCATGCTTTTCCCCTCTCTTTTACACTTTTACTAACTCTCACTTTTCTATTACTTTTATTTTTCTGAATATTCTCATCTAAAACCCTATTTGGCACTTTTTCTATTTCACTGCACCAGTCCTTAAATTCACCCCCAACCAACTCTTCAATGGTTTCTTCAACTTTTATTTTATACCCTTCTAACTTATTGTTATCATTCACTCTCCATCTACATCTTTCACTATTTTTCTACTTTTATTACTATTTTCCATCACATTACTAACCATTTCTATTTATTAAGAAGTTATGATCACTATTACATACTCTCTCTTCATTATCAAACACTTATTTTCTCTGTGATGTACATTTAATTAAATTTAAAGATAAAATATTAATATATTTTTTTTCATTTATGCACCCTCTATGAACAAATTTCTTTTTGAAGTTAACATCCATCCTTCTGTAAACAATCATCTGAGGGGAGCAGTTTAGTCAAAATAAATTCATGAGGGAATTTGCATTTTGCCATTCTTTTGCTGATTGTTTATGGAAATCATAATGATTATTAACATCTCTAATTTTAAAAAAAGATAAAAATTGTGAAATTAGTTGAACTTTATTGATGACTGAAGGAGTTTCCTTTATTATTTAACCTTAAGACAAGCCTCATTTCCTCGCTTAGCTATTTTGATGAATGATGGTGAGTCTTTATCTAAGCAATGTATTACTAATATACCATTCCTGTATATGTTTGGCAAAATATACTTTACAGGTACAACTTTATCTCTTCTCTGCTTTGCAGATATTTGAGTATTGATGTGCGTGTAAATGCAAACGGATATCTCAGTAAGTCATCAACATCATTTCAATCATTAGCAATCCACTGCATCTTCTCTGATCTCTAGCATCTCTTCTTTACATCACCCAGCACATTTCCTCATTTAACTCATCCATCTCACATGTGGTCTCTTTCTTGGTCTTTTAGAATCTTGGAATTCCGTTTAAGATTTCAACTGTCCATCTATTATTATCTCTTCTAGAAATATCTCCAGCTAACTCCAGTTTCTTAATTGATGTTAGTAATACCTGTTTGTTATCTTACCTATGTATTTCCTTTTCAATTTCTTCTTATTACTCCTGACAAGCATCTCTCCTTATTTCTGTGTTGAAGCCTCTGTACTGCTTTTCTGTTAAGTGTCCAAGTCTCAGATCCATAAGTGAGAACTGGTAAAACACATTTATTAAAAAACCGTCCTTTTCAAACATATAGGCATATTTCCTTTTAATATTTATTTCTACCATAAGTCTTATAAGCATTGGTTTAAGTTTTAATTGAATTATTCAAGCTTTTGAATCCCATTATTGAGCTATTTATTTACAGTCACAGCTTAATATTTTCTAAATAACTACTATATTAAGTACAAACATTTTGTTAATTTGAAGATACAATCTATGGAAATATGCTTTTAAGGGGCGAGCAAGTGGAAGAAAAAGAAGTTATGACATGGTCTGATCAATTTCATGTTTCACAAATGAGTGCAAGATATTGCAGATCTGCAGTTCTCTAATAGCTAGTTTCATTCTAGCATTACTGCAAATCAGGATTCCCAGAGTTCAACAGTTTCAATTTATTAATTCCAACTTTGCACTAATATTTAGGAGTCGATAGCAGCACAAAGGACCAGAATTTCAATACGAGTCACCCAATAACAAAAGTAATTATTGATATTTTGGCAAATTCTTTTAAAGTGAAATTTTTGAAATGATTCTGGGCTGCAAGAGCCCTTATTGTATGCTAATATGAAAGGCCTCAACTCTTATTTGGAAGTGCAAGAGGTCATGTGACTATTAGCTTACTGTTTTCACTTCACATTGTATTATAAAGCAAAAGCATATTTGAAGCCTGGCTCATTGAGATAATGAATTCTTATATTATAAATGAGCTTCTGCTTGCTTGGAAGTGTAACTGTGTGATATAATGTAAAAATAAATAGGTTTATTGTTCATCCTCACCTGTGGTAAGAATGATGAGGAACTGTGGTGCAGTTCCCATAGGAGTTTGACATTTTCCTACCTGTAGTGAAAGTCACGTCGTTAATGGGTTACATTTTTTTTTTTTTTTTACACTTATTACATCAATCAACTATGGTTTATTTGAATTATGTGACAACTTTCTTGAAGCAGCATCCTAAGCCTGGGTTCAAATTCCAGGTTGCAGGCATGGAAGTCATCCAATAACTACTACACAGAATTTTTTTTCTAGCAAAAAAAAAAAAAAGATTAATTGCTGTATTAGCTTTTGTGACTTGGAAGCATCATAATTGATAGGTTGAATTTTGATTGAGGAACTCTTTGCTCCACTGCTGCTTAGAATTACTACATTGAGTACACATTTTCATTTTGGAAATCGATATACTAATATTGATCTGACCAATCCAGTTAGTTTTAGAATTTTTGCCCTCCAATAAAAAATAGTTCTTCATTTATTGATCAATTATTAGTTGGTGGTCTGAGTCGGTTATGAGCCTTTTGGCCGAAAAAGATTAAAATCGCTTGAGAATTTCTCCACTAACTAAATCGCTTGAGAATTTCTCCACTAACTCTGTTGATTGCAATAAAATATTTGGTTTTTCATTAATCATGGGGTCAACTTTACATACATCTTTTACAAATATAAGTGGAATTAAATATAATACAAGATATTTCATCAATCACTTAAAAATTATATACCATAATTGATTACCATATTGACGAGTTTGGGTTTGATTGCAATGAACTTTTTCTAAAGCGTACAGAAATTCTGTCCGTTTGCTTTGTGATATATATATAATATGTATTTAGCTTTTTAAAACATCATATTTTTCATGCATTATAATAAAGTGATCTTATTATAACAAAAACTAAATGCATTTATGAACTTACTATATGGTTGATACATAATATTTTTTAAATAATCGATGATGTAATACTATCAAAAACAAATACTAGTAACTTGAGTTTGAGATGAGAGGAATAGGATCTGTAAAAGAAAATAAATAAATGGTTTATTGGTTGGAAATTTAGAAAAAGTAAAATAAAATAAAATAATAGAAATGAATGTAAAATGAAGATGAAAACTGTAGGATAGAAGCAACATCGAACTTCCTTTAATAATAGTAAATTAAAATTGAAAGAAGGATTATTAAGGCAAAAGAAATTTTACAAAAAGAGAAATGTAAAGCAGTTAAACTTGTTGGTATTTAATTGGATTATGTGGAAAGGCAACAAACACATTGAGAAGAAAAAATTTACGATATGTAATGTTAATAGATTGAGAATTTATTTCTATATATTTATATAAGAAGTGGAATAAATTCAGAAATTTTTAAAGGATGGAAAATGAGAATAGATAAGTTGATTGGAGATAAAGAAGTTATAAAACACTGATACAAATTTTTTTTTAAAAAAAAAAGTTTGGAGTTATTTAAAAATTATTTATACTCTGCTGCAAGAACGTGATAACACTAAAGAACCCTATTATTTGTTGCAAGGGTATGAAAAGTAGATACCAGAAAAATGGAGCAAGCATCGAATTGCAGATATGATTTATATGGCAAGGATGAGGGGAGAGAAGTGTATAGGATGTTGAAAGAAAATCACAGTGAGTTAGGTGGAATGAGAGAAACTGAAGGATAGAAGGAATGAAAAAGGTAGATATTTTTTTGTGTTTACAATGAAAATAGATGATAAGAGGATAAGATCATGGTATTAATTAATAAAATGATAGTAGAAGACAAAGAAATTAGAACGGGGAGAATGATTTGTTAATAAGAAATAAATAAATGAATTTATTGAGGTATATAAGTTTCCGAGGATTGGAAATTTTTTTACTTCGCTAGCAAGGTTCTGGGCATATGGCCTGGAATCCTCTGATTTCACCTAAGGAGAGAAGCCTTTTCACACCACTTTTCCTAATGCAAATGGTTATTTTTTGTGATGAAAGAGCAATCATTCGAGATTGCGGTTACCTTGGTGTTGAGTTAAAAGGAAAGTGTGACTAACTAAAGTGAAATATAATATTTAAAATTTGAGACTTCTCCAAACATCCATTGTATTATTGTAAACATGATATAAGAATAGAATATATATATATATTTAAATTTTCATTTATTTATTTATTTATTTTCAGAATCGAGATAATGCTAACATGCAACCTAAAGGAATTATATGTCCGGATCATTTATGGGAGTGTCCAGAAAAATATAGTTGCTGTAAGTTGAATGATGACTGGGGTTGTTGCAGTTTGCCTAATGCTACCTGCTGTGAAAATGCTTCTTATTGCTGTCCATCGGGAATGAAATGTCTGGAAAAACAGCAGCTTTGTGATCTTTCAGGGGTTAATATTCCATGGTATCCGAGGATAAAAGCTTTTCCACGACAGTTAGTACATTTGCAGATGTCTTTTTATCAGCAGCAGTTGGAAACACAAACGGGTGCTAATTTTTGCTCTGATTCAAAATTTTATTGCCTTAATGGTACAACTTGTTGTCAAAATGGTGTTGATGAATGGGATTGCTGCTCTCTGCCAAACGCTGTTTGCTGTGTCGATAAAAAACATTGTTGCCCAGAAAAAACAGTTTGCCACTTGCAAAAGGAAGCATGCTGGAATGGTATAATCTCACTTCCTTGGTTGGAAAAAAATCCTGCTCTGAAAAAAATGGAAAGCGTAGTGTGCCCAGATCAGCAGTCTGCCTGCCCAAATGGTATGACTTGTTGCCAATTGAACGATGTAGATTGGGGTTGCTGCCCCTTGCAGAATGCAGTTTGCTGCTCTGATCGCAAATACTGTTGCCCAGAAAATACCAAATGTAATTTACAGAATCAAACATGTGATCAGAGCATTTCCAAACTCACAAAAGTACAACACTCTAGGGACACTTATACACTGTATACCATTAAGTGCCCTGACAATCATTCCGAATGCGATGATAATTTTACTTGCTGTGAACTAGCGAGTGGTGATTGGGGTTGTTGCCCTTATCCAAATGCTGTCTGTTGTTCAGATAAGTATCACTGCTGTCCCAAAAGCACTGAGTGTGATGTAAAACACAAACAGTGTAAAAGAGGAAGTGTTAGTTTTTACTGGAGTACTGATGATTTTGCAATAAAACCAAAGTCAAGTAAAGTGCTTTGCCCAGATAAAACGTTTTACTGCCCTCATGATACAAGTTGTTGTAAATTTGCATCAGATATATGGGGTTGTTGCCCTCTTTTAGATAGTGTTTGTTGTGCAGACCATAAACATTGCTGCCCACAAGGAACAACATGTGACCTTAAACACCATACGTGTGACTTAAATGGCATATCAGTTCCTTGGTTTAATAAAAGTACCGCAAGAAGAACTAATGACAACGTATGTCCAGATGGCAAATCTGTTTGTCCAAATGACCACACTTGTTGTGTTCATACTTCCGGCCAATGGAATTGCTGTCCATTGTCCAATTCAATTTGCTGCTCTGATGGAGAACACTGTTGTCCTGAAGGTACCACTTGTAATCTAACCAATCTTACTTGTGCAAAACATAATGTGCAAATTGCACCGATTGGAAAAAATAAAATTGAATATAATAATGTGTGCCCTGACCATAAACACACTTGCCCTGATACATACACCTGCTGCATGCTCAAAACAAAACAATGGGGTTGCTGCCGATGGCCAAATGCTGTATGCTGTCTGGATGGTGAGCATTGCTGTCCTCAAGACACCAAATGTGATTTACAAAGCCATACCTGTAAAAACAATGAATTAACACTTTCTTGGTTTAAAACAATTGAAGCAAAAAGATCAAATAGCAACTTATGCCCGGATCAAGAAACTGACTGCGGTGATAAGGCAACTTGTTGTAAATTGAGTTCAGGTAAGTGGGATTGTTGCTTGAAAGGAACCCATTGTGATTTAGTAAAACAAAGTTGCACCATTAATGAGAATTTGGTATCCATAACAATTAAAGAACAGAAAATTACATTAGCTGAAGCTGTTTGTCCAGATCAAAAGTCATCTTGCAAGGATGAAGAAACTTGTTGCAAATTTAATACTGGTATTTGGGGATGCTGTCCAATGCGAAATGCCGTTTGTTGCTCTGATGGACAAAACTGTTGTCCACAAGGTACGACATGCGATATTCAGCATAAAACATGTACTCAAGATAAAATTTCATTTCCCTGGATGACAAAAACTGTTGGTAGAATTATTACTGATATTATATGTCCAGATCAAAAATCATCTTGTTCTGATGATGAGACGTGCTGCGAACTAAAATCTGGCGTTTGGGGTTGCTGTCCTATGCCTAATGCTGTTTGTTGCTCAGATGGAGAACACTGCTGTCCACAAGGTACGACATGTGATATTGAGCATAAAACATGTACTCAAGATAAAATTTCATTTCCATGGATGACAAAAACTGTTGGCAGAATTGTTACTAATATTATATGTCCAGATCAAAAATCATCTTGTTCTGATGGTGAGACATGCTGCAAACTAAAGTCTGGCGGTTGGGGTTGCTGTCCTATGCCTAATGCTGTTTGTTGCTCAGATGGAGAACACTGCTGTCCAGAGGGAACCCAGTGTGATGTAGAACAACAAACATGTATTTCTTCTAATGATAAGTCAATATATACTCTGCTTGCTATCCAAAAGATTAAATTATCTGCTGTTATTTGCCCTGATCAAAAAACACAATGTCCTGATTATACTACCTGCTGCAAATTATTTTCTGGTGATTGGGGATGTTGTCCAATGCCAAATGCTGTTTGTTGTTCTGATGGGTTACATTGTTGTCCACAAGGTAGTTCATGTGATATCACACATCAGACATGTAAACGAAATGAAGTGGCATTCACAACATTGAAAAAATTTCTTATTAAGAAAGTGACTGACATTATATGTCCAGATCAAGAAACATCTTGTCCTGATGATGAAACATGTTGTCAGTTGAAGTCTGGTAGTTGGGGTTGCTGTCCTATGCCTAATGCTGTTTGTTGCTCAGATGGAGAACACTGTTGCCCAGAGGGAACACAGTGTGATCTAGAACATCAAACTTGTACTTCTTCCAATGGTAATTCATTATCTAGATTGGTTGCTATTGAACAACAAAAGACTAAATTATCTGATGTTATTTGCCCCGATCAAAAAACAGTGTGTCCTGATTATAATACCTGCTGCAAATTAATTTCAGGTAACTGGGGATGTTGCCCAATGCCAAATGCTGTTTGTTGTTCTGATGGATTACATTGTTGTCCACAAGGTACATCATGTGATGTCACACATCAGACATGTAAACAAAATGAAGTGGAATTCATAGCATTGGAAAAAATTGTTACTAAGAAAGTAAATGACATTATATGTCCGGATCAAGAAACATCTTGTCCTGATGATGAAACATGTTGTCAGTTGAAGTCTGGTAGTTGGGGTTGCTGTCCTATGCCTAATGCTGTTTGTTGCTCAGATGGAGAACATTGTTGCCCAGAGGGAACCCAGTGTGATCTAGAACATCAAACTTGTACTTCTTATAATGATAATACATTATCTAGGCTGGTTGCTATACAAAAGACTAAATTATCTGGTATTATTTGCCCTGATCGTAAAACACAATGTTCTGATTATAGTACTTGCTGCAAATTACTTTCTGGTGACTGGGGATGTTGTCCAATGCCAAATGCTGTTTGTTGTTCTGATAAGTTGCATTGTTGTCCACGAGGGACTTCATATGATGTCATACATCAGACATGTAAACAAAATGAAATGGCATTTACAGCATTGACAAAAACTATTGCAAAGAAAATGACTGATATTATATGTCCAGATCAAAAATCATCATGTCCTGATGATGACACATGTTGTCAGTTGAAGTCTGGCAGTTGGGGTTGCTGCCCTATGCCTAATGCTGTTTGTTGCTCAGATGGAGAACACTGTTGCCCAGAGGGAACACAGTGTGATCTAGAACATCAAACTTGTACTTCTTATAATGATAATACATTATCTAGACTGGTTGCTATTGAACAACAAAAGACTAAATTATCTGGTGTTATTTGCCCCGATCAAAAAACAGTGTGTCCTGATTATAATACCTGCTGCAAATTAATTTCAGGTAACTGGGGATGTTGCCCGATGCCAAATGCTGTTTGTTGTTCTGATGGGTTACATTGTTGTCCACAAGGTACATCATGTGATGTCACACATCAGACATGTAAACGAAACGAAGTGGAATTCATAGCATTGGAAAAAATTGTTACTAAGAAAGTAAATGACATTATATGTCCGGATCAAGAAACATCTTGTCCTGATGATGAAACATGTTGTCAGTTGAAGTCTGGTAGTTGGGGTTGCTGTCCTATGCCTAATGCTGTTTGTTGCTCAGATGGAGAACACTGTTGCCCAGAGGGAACACAGTGTGATCTAGAACATCAAACTTGTACTTCTTACAATGGTAATTCAATATCTAGATTGGTTGCTATTGAACAACAAAAGACTAAATTATCTGGTGTTATTTGCCCCGATCAAAAAACAGTGTGTCCTGATTATAATACCTGCTGCAAATTAATTTCAGGTAACTGGGGATGTTGCCCGATGCCAAGTGCTGTTTGTTGTTCTGATGGGTTACATTGTTGTCCACAAGGTACTTCATGTGATGTTACACATCAGACATGTAAACGAAACGAAGTGGAATTCATAGCATTGGAAAAAATTGTTACTAAGAAAGTAAATGACATTATATGTCCGGATCAAGAAACATCTTGTCCTGATGATGAAACATGTTGTCAGTTGAAGTCTGGTAGTTGGGGTTGCTGTCCTATGCCTAATGCTGTTTGTTGCTCAGATGGAGAACACTGTTGCCCAGAGGGAACACAGTGTGATCTAGAACATCAAACTTGTACTTCTTACAATGGTAATTCAATATCTAGATTGGTTGCTATTGAACAACAAAAGACTAAATTATCTGGTGTTATTTGCCCCGATCAAAAAACAGTGTGTCCTGATTATAATACCTGCTGCAAATTAATTTCAGGTAACTGGGGATGTTGCCCGATGCCAAGTGCTGTTTGTTGTTCTGATGGGTTACATTGTTGTCCACAAGGTACATCATGTGATGTCACACATCAGACATGTAAACGAAACGAAGTGACATTCATAATATTGGAAAAAATTGTTACAATGAAAGTGACTGACATTATATGTCCTGATCAAGAAACATCTTGTCCTGATGATGAGACATGTTGCCAATTGAAGTCTGGCAGTTGGGGTTGCTGCCCTATGCCTAATGCTGTTTGTTGCTCAGATGGAGAACATTGCTGCCCAGAGGGAACCCAGTGTGATCTAGAACATCAAACTTGTACTTCGTATAATGATAATTCATTATCTAGACTGGTCGCTATTGAACAAAAGACTAAACTATCTGGTACTATTTGCCCTGATCAAAAAACACAATGTCCTGATTATAATACCTGCTGCAAATTACTTTCTGGTGACTGGGGATGTTGTCCAATGCCAAATGCTGTTTGTTGTTCTGATGGGTTACATTGTTGTCCACAAGGCACTTCATGTGATGTCACACATCAGACATGTAAACGAAATGAAATGGCATTTACAACATTGGAAGAAACTGTTACAAAGAAAGTGACTGACATTATATGTCCGGATAAAGAAACATCTTGTCCTGATGATGAGACATGTTGCCAATTGAAGTCTGGAAACTGGGGTTGCTGCCCAATGCCAAATGCTGTTTGTTGCTCAGATGGAGAACATTGTTGCCCAGAGGGAACCCAGTGTGATCTAGAACATCAAACTTGTACTTCTTATAATGATAATACATTATCTAGACTGGTTGCTATTGAACAACAAAAGACTAAATTATCTGGTGTTATTTGCCCCGATCAAAAAACAGTGTGTCCTGATTATAATACCTGCTGCAAATTAATTTCAGGTAACTGGGGATGTTGCCCGATGCCAAGTGCTGTTTGTTGTTCTGATGGGTTACATTGTTGTCCTCAAGGTACTTCATGCGATGTCACACATCAGACATGTAAACGAAATGAAATGACATTAACACCATTGGGAAAAACTGTTAAAACGAAAGTGACTGACATTATATGTCCGGATCATGCATCATCATGTCCTGATGATAACACATGTTGTCAGTTGAAGTCGGGCGGTTGGGGTTGCTGTCCTATGCCTAATGCAGTTTGTTGTTCAGACGGAGAACATTGTTGCCCAGAGGGAACCCAGTGTGATGTAGAACACCAAATGTGCATCACATTGATGAAAGCTGTAATAAACTTCACAAAAAATAAATTGTCTGATATATGTCCTGATCATCACTCAGCCTGTCCAAAGGGTATGACTTGTTGTCAACTGTCAAGTGGTCAGTGGGGTTGTTGTCCATTTTCTAGGGCAACGTGTTGCCTAGATAAAATACATTGCTGCCCTCAAGGAACCATATGTAATTTGGGAAATGGTACATGTGATGGAAATGGATTTTCTACTCAACTAGCATTAATCACAACTCAGCATAATATTTGCCCAGATCATAAAACTACATGCCCTAATAATTATACTTGCTGCACGCTTACTTCTGGATTTTGGGGCTGTTGTCCCTTTCCAAATGGAATTTGCTGTTCTGATGGTAAGCATTGTTGTCCTCAGGGTACATTCTGTGATATTATTCATCAGACATGCAAAGGAAATGGTGTAGATTCTCGTTTTAAAAAAATCTTGGCACCTAGACTAAGTGATATCGTATGTCCTGATCGTGATACCCATTGTCCTGACAATAATACATGCTGCCAACTAAGCACTGGACAGTGGGGGTGTTGCCCAATGCCAGATGCAGTGTGTTGTCTAGATCAAAAGCATTGCTGTCCCCATAAAACCATTTGTAACTTAGAAAAACAGATTTGCATTTCAGCTAAAGATAATTTGATGACACTTACTAAATCAGAATATAGCATCTGCCTTGGTTCAGAAACGTATTGTCCTGCAAAAAATGCATGCTGTCCATTACCAAATGCTGTTTGTTGTTCCGATGGCTTGACTTGTTGTCCTAGAGGAACCCGGTGTGATTTAAAATACCAAATGTGTATCAGCACTGATACAGGAAGTGCTATTTCTTTTCTTATTAAATTGCATAAGAAAACAAATGTTTGTCCAGATATGAAATCATTTTGTTCCTACGGTGATAGCTGCTGTCAACTTAATACAGGCCAATGGGGTTGCTGTGCGACGCCACATGCAGTGTGCTGTTCTGATGGACTTCACTGTTGTCCAAAAGGAAAATCTTGTAATGTGAAACTTGGTTTATGTCTCTCGAAATCAACAGTCATTCCATGGTTTACTAAAGTAAAAGCTCAAACTATATCGAATTGAAGTATTGTCCATATGAATAATTTTTCAAATGAATCAGAAATTATTTGATAAAAATATTAATTTTTTTGAATTAAGCCTTGTTAATCTGGATCAGATATGCTGCTTTTCCCAATTTTTTGGGATATTAACACTTCCATTATCTGCAGAGAATTTATAGTTTAAAGTGGTTTCCTTTTGATCAATGTAAACATTGAATTACCTTGTTTTTTATAATAATATTTGTATATATATATGTAAAATTAATATTGGTATATATTTCTGACATAGATATTTGTTGCAATTTCATTAATGATTTATTCATACTTCAGATGAATCAATGATTTACAATTCGCTTAATGAAAGAAATTAACTTAGATCAGTTTCTGAATTACTTTTACGATATGACAATTTAGGAAACTTTGTTACATAAACTGGTGCTAAGCTTCAAGCTAAAATGTTGGAATAAAATGAAAATAACATTTTTAAATGTTTGACCAAATTCATTTTTTGCCTAACGTTGATCAGTTCACCATCTTATGTACGCCTTTCCGTCCAAAAAAAATACCTCATTCATTAATTTTAATATATGAAAAGACAAAAT
The DNA here is from genome assembly GCA_028023455.1 of Epiperipatus broadwayi. NCBI lineage: Eukaryota > Metazoa > Onychophora > Udeonychophora > Euonychophora > Peripatidae > Epiperipatus > Epiperipatus broadwayi. The sequence goes on along the minus strand of JAQFVV010006249.1, from coordinate 7,123,141 downwards.
TATAAAAATTGTTTAATACGATGTCACACAGCTTTAATCCTTTCATGAATTCACTGATAAAGAAATATCTTCAGCATTTTTAAAAATTCCATAAATCTGGCAGTTTAAAATTCAGCAACTTCTAAAATTGGGACAAAATTTTGGGAAGCCTTTTAAATTTTCTCCGCTGGAAAATCTTACTATTCTCGCACCATTAAGGATCAATTTGTGTAACAGTTTAAATTTTAATCTTTGATAAGTATAAATTAAAAAAAAAAAATAGCAAAAACAGTGTAGCAGATAAATTAATGTTCAAATGAAGTTAATATAAGAAAGGAGTGTTATTTGCAAGTTCATTTTTATAGTAATATTTTCCAACTTAATTATTTCGTGAATAGGTTTATAAATTAATATATAATGACATAAGAGTATTGTGTTTCTGCTTCGATAACTTAATTCCTAGTATTACTTCCCATTTCCCTGTAAGAAAAATAATAGATTTGGTAAGAAAATTTAAAATTATTTTAATACATTTTTTTTTTTAAAGAATCTTGTAATAAGCGAGAAGAAATACCCTAATCAACAAATTATCTTTGAATATAACAGTACAAAATATTGTAAATAGATGAAAGCAATCAACACTTAAACAATCTCAGTCTAATCAAGGCAACCTTTATGAAATGTGTTAAAATCATGGTTCTTACAATATTTACTATGTGAATGTGGATATGTATAGACATGTAATGAGGATGGAATGATATATATTGGTGAATTGTTCATCTGGTAATAAGGATGGAAACCAAGAGTGCCACATTAATAGAATTATATCCTCTCACCCTATTCATAGAGTAACCTGTGAATTGTAATCTTTAGTTATCATATTTTCAAATGGTGGAAAGACTTCAGTAGTTGTTCATTCATTAAAATACCAGTTTTTTTTTATTTTTATCCCAAATCTTTTGAACATTTTGATATGTATGTGTGAACAATTAGTTCAGAAGTGATAAGAAGAAAAAATATAAATTTGATCAATTGGCTCAAAATATTTTGCTTGAACATTATATCCCCCTGATCATGTGATAAATAAATAAAAAAGTACAAGTTATTGGGGTTTAAAAATTGTCCGAATTTTTTAAGGGGGTAAATTAACTCAAATCATGATGTAAAAGGCATTTTATCAAGCGTTGTTAGCTGAGAGGTCAGCGCAGCTGCCTTGCAAGAAAGCAGTTACTTGCAGACAGTTGTTGCGGGTTCGTCTCCCGGCCGATGCTACGACATATGAAGGAAAAATATATAAAATATTTTAAATAAAATTTTCTTTTGGATTTTTAAAAAATAATGCATTCCACATTTATTTTATTTTTTAAAATGTATACCCCCCCCCCCAAAGTTCCTTTTTTTTTTTGTTGCAAATGTTATTATAATTAACATATATTAAAATTTGATTGTGTGAAAAGATATTGTTCTGATTCTTTAAAGATGGAAATATATACATTGTCAAAAATTTTGTATATTTTTGATGAATAATAAATAAATTTGTACTTTGTAAATGTTGGTTTATTTATTTATTTATTTTAGAAACTTGACATTTAACACATTATTGCTAAATGCAGGATAATATTCAAATTTTGGGCAGAATCTAACATTAAGTTAGTCTTGATGCTACAGAATTATAATATATTTAAATAAATACTATTATCAGACGTTAAAGCTCCGATAACATACACAGCATACCTTCACCAAAATATGAAACTATTAGTATCGTCTCTTTATTCAATGTTGGCAGAAAACAAACTGAATTCCACCTATTTGGCTTTATGAATTTTAGAGTTCCAAATTTCATGTAAAAGATAAGTCATGGTAATGATGATACTGAACAAAAAGTATAAATTGGTTAAGATATATTCATATTGCTTCCAATAAAATAGAATGTTATACTATAGTTATAGAATCCTTTGATATGGTAGCAATACGTTATTATTATGATAATTTAATATACACTTAATTCGACAGCTTAAAAAATTAATCTACATGCTAGATCAGCGGTCCCCAAACCTTTTTGCACTTAAGAGCACATTCTATAGTACCGGCCAGGTGGCGGGCACCATTTATTTTTTCAATGTAAATTTATAGTTGGATATTGTTAATGATAGACCCTTTTACGCTGTAAAAGTATAGTATGACCTACAATTTGATTACAATATAATACAATAATTTATAAGAAATCTTAAAAATTAAATTTATTTGTATCAGATAAATAATTTTTTATCGTGTTCGGATAGCGGCGGGCACATGTAAAATGGTCTGCAGGCACCATCGCGGCATAGGGTTGGGGACCCCTGTGCTAGATAATAAACTAAAAAATATTGTCAAATAATGTGATTAGTTATTTAAGGGCATCTGTACACCCAAGAGGAATATAATTTTTGTTAAATATCTGTAAGCATTTTCTTTAGTATTTAAGTATACATTTTGTATTAATATTATGCTTAGCCTGGAGGATGACAAAACTTTTAAGAAATTCTCAAGGTTTAGATAATAATTTTTTTTTTTTTTGAAAGAATTTAAATTTTCCAAAATAGATAAAAATTACATGAAAATTAATTGTTTTTGTATATATTATAATTTTTTTTGTAAGCATACGAGTTGCTTCAGAAAGTTCATTTCAAATCGTATGTGCTTAATACAAAAATATTAGGAAGTATAAATTTGTATATTTTTATTATAAATATCCTTACATGCTTATAATTATGATTTAGGCATGATAAAAACAATAGGTCACACCAAAGTATAAAATGGTTGTGCGCCACCACTGTTAATGTATCATCATCAACTATTATCAATCCACTGCAGGATGGTCTTTCCCAAGTTCAAACCATATCCGATCTTTAGCTTCTCTTCTCCACATCACCCCTGCACACTTTATTTCATTCACCCAACTCACGTGTGGTCTCTTTCTGGGTCTTTTACAATCTACTGTTAATGTATATATACACATATATTAAAATTGTCTTGGGTAAAAAATTTCAGATTCTTTCATGTATGTATGTGTTCTAATAATAACAATATACTGACATTTGAACTGAATCACATTGTCTAACAAGATTTTTAAATTTTGTTCATGTGCATTATTTTGTATAACAAAATTCAGAAGCAAAATGGAGGTCAAAGTAATGACAAATGAGAAGTTGGATCTAACTGCTTAAAGTATCAACATCTTAAATAAATTATTCAAGTAGAAAAATTTTTGTTTGATTAAAACCAGGAGGAAAGGGTAAATGGGCTTGATAATCATAATTTAAGATCATTTCATTCAATATGCTTTATGAAAATTTTCTAAATAGAAGGTACTATAACCAAATCACATTTACTGTTGGCTAGATATATCCTTTGATGATGAATTTCACACCTGGACAAAAGCTTTGTTGATGGTACTGCACTAGCATGATCATGTCTTCTATTACTGATAGGACGATCAAGTCATACCTATTTATAAATTTCTCAAAAGATTCATAGACTTCTTGGGACTTAATATCATTGCATTTAATTAAGATATTAATTTTTTTAATGGGTGGTGAATATGCGCTAATATAATACATGCTTTATTTTGTCCAATTCCTTTAAAATAAATCATAAAAGTGTTTATTGTATTAATTTTATTAGTCGTTCCTGATTTTTTGACTTGAAGATACAATTTATTTATAACTAATGTACCATTAATCATAGAATTAAACTTGGTTGGAGTGCTTTTGGTAGAAATAACTTGATACTAAAAGGAAATATGCCTACGTGTTTGAAAAGGAAGTTTTTTAATAAATGTGTTTTGCCAGTTCTTACTCATGGATCTGAGACTTGGACATTTAATAGAAGAGCAATACAGAGACCTCAGACCACTCAAAGAAGTATGGAGAGATGCATGTTGGGAGCAACAAGAAGAGATCGAAAACGCAATGTATGGGTAATAGAACAAACAGGTGTTACTGATATCATTGAAAAAATTAAAAGACTGAAGTGGAGTTGGGCTGGACATATTGCTAGAAGAGATAATAGATGGACAATTGAAATTTTAAACTGGGTTCCCAAGAGATTGTAAAAGACCCAGAAAGAGACCACGTGAGATGGATGGATGAAATAGTGTGCAGGGGTGACCTGGAGAAGCTAAAGATCGGAAAAGATGGATTGAACTTGGAGAGACCTTCATCCTTCAGTGGATTGATAATGGTTGATGATGATGATGGATGTACCATTTGTTAATAAAGTTTTGCAAATATTATTTTTCCAGAACTATCTGAAAGAAATGTTCTTGTGAAAAGATACTGCTACAGAAAAATTTTGCGCAAGATATATGTTACTGTGTCTTTTCTTAAAGATGTCAAAAAATACTATAGATCTGATATAATTAAGTAAATCGAATGACTATTGCTTGATTGTTCATAAAAAGTTTGCCAGAACTGGACTTGATCCAAGGACTTTAAATCCAGTGTCAGATACTCTATCACTGTACTAAAGCAGTATAACAAAACCTAAATTCAGATTTATGCAACGAATGCAATATATTTTTCAATCAGAGACAAAACTCTTCATATAATAGCGCCTCTCAGTGCAAGTCAGAGTAATCTGTGGATGCAGGATAGTGATTGTGTGATGTTTGATGGTTTATTTTTCAATCATTAGATTGGCAAATATTTTTCTTGTAAGGCTTTCTAGCGATAAAACTATTGTGCATATATTTTTTAAAAGTATTCTTTGTGTGTATATTTTAATAATTTTTGCTATGAGCCATAAAATGCACAATTTGAAAGCTATGTTGGCATAAAATTTATTTGAAATGATCTTAAGGTAAAAAATAAATAAATGAAAATCTAAGAAAAATTGCTAAATTTAGTCCTCAAAATAGTGTATATATTCTTAAAAAATATTCTACATATACATAGTTTAATAATTTTAGCTGGACTGGATTACTCATAAATATATGTATTTCATGTAAGCTACCAGGATTGACCTTTTGGAACCAGTTAATTAATTGTTACCAAATGTCACTGGATTTGTTTTGGAAATGAACTTCAAGCAAAGAGTTACTCATCAATTTCCTTGAAGATTTGATCTTATGGTAGAGACTATTGGTATGCATAAAGCACCCAAATTCACTCTTTCCATTTGTTTGAACTATGAATGCATCATCAATGCATTTGAACCAGATAGATAGCATATATTTAACCAAATCTAGAGTTCTGATTTTCAAATTCTCTATAAACAAATTAGATAAATCCACGCAAGTGGTTTCTTCAGATTTCTGAATTATCAAAAAATAATGGCAAGATACTACATATAATGCATGAATAATTTGCATAAGATATTGATTAAAAGCTCTTACATTAAATCTGACTTCTCATTTATATTATTTCTGAAATTTTATGGCTAAAATATGCTAATCATGTCTAGGAAAGCTTTAACGTCAAGTATTTAAGTCATCTTAAAAATTCTCTGCAAATGTTATGGAATAATTTCTACACAATTAATGGCTAATATGATCCAGCTGAAATATCATTAAAACACTAATATTAACAAAAGCAAATGTGGACATGAATTAATTCAAAATATATGACCAAATCTTTTATCCATAAAAATCTTTTTAATATATTAAACCTTTACAGAAAGGATATTTTGAAATAAGACAAAAAACATACATCAAAAGGACTAAAAAAGAATGTCAATTCATTTTTCTGACTATAGACCATAATGTGACTCCCACTTGTAGCAGTTTATTTTTATATGAAGAAATACATACTCAACATGCACTTAAAAAAAAACAGGATCACTTTAGAACAATGTGCCTCAAAGTCAATAACATGGATTACACTTATGTCTATAATTTAGCAATGAAATTCCTTTTTCTGATCCAACTTTGATTTCACTGCCAATCAAAGAATTACAACAGATTTGACTTAAAAATTGAATCAGTAGAAAAATTGGTTTTAAAAATATGGTCTCAACAAGTGCCATCTACATTTTTCTTATTATTACAGCCCCACCTTAAATAAAGACAGCTATATTTCAAAAAGGATTTAATTTTTCAATATAGAAGTGACCCCTTAGCAACTTCCTCATCATCAGTGAATCTTAATAAGGATTATCTGTTAGCAAAAGGAATATCAAAAGATGAAATAAAAGCTCTTTGAATAGATATGGTAAATACTTTTGTTATTGATAGCTGTTTACAATAATAAAATCTTTATTTAAAAATAAAAGCTATCCTAACGAGGCTGCCAGTTAATAAGAAATTATTCGGGGGATTATTAGTAGCCCTTTGACAGAGAGTACAGTTATTCCAAGAGAGAAATCCTCAATGAGTTCCAAGCACTATGACTTCCAAAAGTACTTAAAAAAGACATCTCCCTTAAAACATTCAGTTCTATGGTATCTGCAACAGACACTTTAACAAAATATATAGTAGGGATATTATAGCCAACAATACCGACAGAAATCTTTTGTGAACTCGATACATTTTATCTTAGTAGATGACTTATAAGATACTGCTAGTAATATTCCATTAATTTTGGCTTTTGTTTTCAAGCGTTCTAGTTGGCAAATATTTTATTGTAATCTTTCAGACTAGATGTTTTCTTTGCCAAATATTTCAACAATATCTTTGTATACAATGATCAACATTATGGGCAGATATTCAAAACTCCATTCATCTATCGACATTTTTACTAATTTAATTATAGACAATCTAGAAATCAGCTATCTATTTGGCTTGGTTATGTTGATAATTTAAAAACCTCTATTTAAAATCATAAAAAGCCCTTTTAGTTATGATGATGTTAATCAATGTTTACTGATTTATTCTTAGGAATGTAATCTTGACATCTCACAAAATAATTACTTCAGTAAGTATATTAACAATCAAATATCATGGATAACTTTTATTGATGCCCCAACAATAAAAAATACTTAAGTTCTGAGATCAATTACTTTAAATACAGAAGGCAATCTCCATTTTAAAATATCAATATTTTAGATAATTCATTTAATAGATATCCAGATAAATGTATTTTCATCAGACTATAGTATTTATAATCTACATAATTTTATACTTCATGAATAAACATAAACACTATATTTAAATTATGAAATTTTATTTTTTTACAGATAGCTATATAATGTGTATAAGTTACAAAGCAATAAAAAAAAAGGATTCCTTGTATTTTTAAGAGCTTCTCAATGTCTTTATAATATACTTTACATATCAATAAGGATTTAACCATGGATGATTTCTATCTTCATTCAAGCCAATTATGCAGGCACTAACTCATCATTGATGTTCAATACATTAGGATAAACAATAGTCAAAACAGGCAAAACTCACTATATATATCGCCACACACAACAAGCTAGAGTAATTAATGGATGCTAGAAGGCTGGTGCATAAAATCCCCATCTAGTGCCTACTCATCCACCTAGTTTCTGGCTTATGGTCTTCATCAGTGAGGAGCCTTGGATCTCTAGCTTGTTGTGTGTGGCAATATATATAGTGAGTTTTGCCTGTTTTAACAACAGTTGTACACAAGCATAAGAGGTGATGGTCATGTGATGTTTATAAGCAATAGTCATTTATAAAATACCTGATGAGATATCTATAATTGTTCATATCAATTAACCATGCAGTATGCATGTGTGTGTTCATGTGTATTTATATAAAATATCAGCCAAAACACATTTATTGAAAATAAAGTTTATTAAAAAATAGTAATAAAATTATAACAGTTTAATATATTCAAGAATGCAATACAAACCGTACAAAGATTTTAACAATCTAAACATTATACATATATGAATCACTTAAAAAGCAAATGATTACTTTGATAACTGCATACTTTAAATAAAGATCTTTTACATACAGTACTAATTATAAAATACAAAAAAAATAAACTATTATACAATATACCACTTTTTATTAAAAATATATAAAATTGATTTAAATATTTATTAATTATGACTGATAAATCTTAAGTAAAATATTCTTTTACATTAAATGAGCATATGTGGGTGCTTAGAATATAAACTTATTCATGGAACAAATAAGTCTGAATGTGTAAGAAGATAATTCACAGGCTAGATCCCCAAATAAACATTTAAATGAAGTTGTAAAAAATACAACTCTATTTTGTCCTCTTTTACCCGATAAAATAGATTGGCATTAATATAACTAAAAGTGGGCAATATATTTGGGTAATTAGATTGTAAATTATCTTGGTAACATACAAGAATTTTTTCTGTGAATAGGTCTTTAACATTAGTATAATATTAATCATAAAATGGGTGTGGTAAATCAATTTTTATAATCAATATATTAAAATTGATTTAAATATCTATTATATGTGACTGATAAACCTTAAGTAAATATATTCTTTAACATTAGTACCATATTAATTATAAAATGTCAAAAAAAAAATAATAAAAGTTTTTAGTAATCATCATTATATTTCAGAACAGTATTGAAATTGATTTAAATATTTATTAATAAATTACTACCTATAAAATAAAACTAGATATCAAAGCCAACATGTCATAATTCAAACTAACAGGTGATAAATTCTTTTATATTTTGCTTTTCTGTTGTTTTATTGAAAATAACTCAGGAACATATAATTTTTAAGAAATAGTAGGATATTCAATTTTAAAACAAAAACTAAATAAACAATATATAAAAATACTTTTTTTTAAGGCTACAAAAAAAGATATTTTTCCCCTTTATACTATGTTGCTAATATTTGTAGAATTATTTTGAAGAAAACTCACAAAAAAATACATTTGATTTTAAAATTTAAGATATATTTATATATACCACAATGACTTTTGTCAGCATAATTTTTATTCATTTACATTTTTTAATTTCAATTATATCCATATTTTGTATTCAATTTTATCTACATGCTTTACCTAAGCTTATTCTATACTGGATGCAAAAGAACTCGAGCAGCACAATATAAAGACAGTACAAATAAATAATACACTGAACTATTTGTCATCCATGACTGTGAAATTTAAATGAAAAGCTGAGTTATTGTATAATAAAATGGTATTACTCTCAGTACTCTACACAAAATTTCTCTAGTAAAATAGAGAATGCGCAGTATGAGATCTCACAATCAGCTGCTGAAAGAGTTCTTGCAAAGAAATGTTTGATCATAATAATATAGATATAATATCAAATCACTCTTCAAATGTTAAGAAATTTCAGGTATGCCCTTCTGTGAATACATATGTAAGTCTGATTCTTAACCCGCCAGTCCTCTTTGAACTGTAGCAGCAATGATGTTAAATATTGAAAAACAGACATTCAAACAAAGTGCGTGAAATTTAAATAAGCAGTGGATGTGATATGTTGGACTATTTCCATCATCTATGAGTGGATGTTGAATGTATAGAAAATTTTAAACTTTCAAAATACAAACAATTTGTGTGTTATTACTAACAAGTTTGTATTTTGAAAGTTTAAAATTTTCTATACATTCAACATCCACTTATAGATGATGGAAATAATTCAACATATCACATCTAATAATATACCATCATCACAAACCTTCAGACCAATATTATATAAGCAATGATCTTAAATTGCTCATCACAGAAATGCTTAATATACATATACAAAGAAAGACCAAACATTAGCCATTTTAATCTTTGCAAACTCACAACACTAATATATAATGCTAGTTGAAATTAAATATCAAATCACTCTCCACACATTTAAGAAATTTCAGCTATGCTCTATGTGAATACGCCTATAAAAACCAGACTAAAAAAGTGCTCCTTTGAACTGCAAGAGAGTTTTGCAAAGATTAAAATAACTAATGTTTAATCTTTCTTTGATATGTATATTAAACGTCTGTTTGTAAGCAATTAAAAATCGTTGAACATCACTGCAGCTTCCAGTTTTTTTGGACCCTTGTTGCGAGAGTGGGACAATTTTATATACGTATTCACAGAGGGAATAGCAGAAATTTCTTAATGTTTAGAGACTGATTTGAAATTCGATGTTTAATTTCTAGCATTGTGCATTAGGAATTATTTCTTATGTATGTGTGTTCATAAGTTGATAAGAATTCTTTAACAAAAAATTATAATTTAGACTTATAATAAGAATATTTTTTTAATGATTTCTGAATATAAATATATATCTTTTGTAGTTAAATATATATTATATTTAAAATTATATATCTAGCATTGTGCATTAGGAATTATTTCTTATGTATGTGTGTTCATAAGTTGATAAGAATTCTTTAACAAAAAATTATAATTTAGACTTATAATAAGAATATTTTTTTGATGATTTCTGAATATAAATATATATCTTTTGTAGTTAAATATATATTATATTTAAAATTATATATTGTGAATTGACTGAAATGTGTTAGGAAAGTAAATGGGTATTTTGTTTTCTTCTTGTAAATCAAATTCAAAAAGCAACTTAAATTGTGATTTAATTTTGACTGAAAATGTATATTTTCAAAGACAAATGTCTCCTTTCAAATATATAAATGGGTATTACAAAAAAATCTAAAAGGATTATTTTAACAAAAAGGTTTCCTAATATTTTAGATTGTTTTACAATATTAAAATTTAAGTATATTAGCCAGTGAGCACAATAATCATAGCAATAAATATACTGTGTGCACACGTAAAATACACCTGGGTCTCGTTTTATGTGGTAGATAGGTTCCTCAAAAAATGCGCCCAAAAAAATCGCACAAAAATAGACGTAACCTACCTTGAAAAATGGGGGATAGGTTCTGTCATTTTCAGAAATCCATAAAAGCAAAGCAACAAGGAAAAAATTACTTTAAAATTCGCATTAAAAAAATAAAGAAATAAATTATGACTAATATAAAATTTCAAATATTTGAAAAAAATTAATACAAGACAAATTTTTTTTATTAATTGCAGTATTTAATTTTACATTTTTTCATACATATTTTAATCATCACCGCTATTTGACAATATGCTTTCGTTTGTGAACTGGTAAGAAATCAGATTCTTGACTTGATGTACAACTAGCACCACTTTCAGTCTTGTGATGTGTTAATGGTTTTCTGTTTCTATATTTAAAAAAATGAAATCGCAATCAAAATAGAAAGATAATTATTTTCAGTTTACAACATCAATAAAATCTTCATTATTATTTATTTTAAAAATTAAAAAAATTATTTATTTCTGTTATATCTAACAAAATACGTTTTAAAAGTTTAAATTTTTTGAATATTTATTGCGATATTTTTATACATATAAATCTATTATTATTTACTCATTAGTATATGTAGGTTATTTACATAGAAGCTAAGATTTTAAATACAGCTTCAGGACATAGCTGCTAATATAACATTATATTTTTGAAAAAAAAAAAGTATTTTAAATCAAAATAAGTTATTAATAATTTAAATTTCTTGATATCTAATAAATATAGTGTAACCAGTTGGATTACATAGCACACACTAATATAGTGTGTGTGCATATATATATAAAGTTGAAAGGAAAAGTAGAAATAAACACAGGATAAATTTTTGTAGATATTTTTCTATATTTCCTAAAATAAAATAAGTAAAGGGTTAAATAACTATGGGTTTAAAGTAAAATTTCATTTTGAAATAAGTATTTTAAAAAGGTCTTATAAATAATATTTGTAATTCTGATTTTGAATTGAACAAAAAAAAGCATAATTTATTTTTTAAAGTCTTTTAATTAATACTTGTATAAAATATCTTTTTTAATTAATGCTTATTTGCATTTCTACTACCTAGTTAAAAATCTTTGTATATTAAAAATTCTAAAGGATTATCATACCTTTGGTCAAATTGCAAAGATTAAAATAAAAGCACGAATATCACACTTTGATAGAAATTTCCAGCTTGTTTTCAAATGGATTAGACAGATTGAAAAACAACACTGTGTTTTTGTCACCTGACTTAACCAAGGCTATAAAAGACTGATAAAAAAAATATCAGTTAGTTTTGTCTTGCAGTTTTGTAAGAGTTAGCAGAAGAGCTAGCTGTAAAGTTGGCTGAAATATTTTGTGAAGAGTTGGTAACTGTAGCAGAAAATGGCCATAGTAAAGCTAGCTGCAAAGATAGCTAGAATAATTATCAAGAGAACTGCCATGATGTAAGAATGCAAGGAAGTGGCTGTTCACTGGTGGAGTTTGAATTTACATGGAGGAAAAGGGTCAAGATTCTTTGTAATTCATAGCCTTAAAAGTGTTCTGGAAAACAGCTTGCTGACCTGAAGCTTACAAAATCCAAGTATAAGTCGAACTGACTACAGACGGGAGAAAGCCAACCACATCTGAATTATATACTTTTACCTGATGATGACAACAAACCTGAAATTATATTTTTCTGCTGGACCAAAAGCCAAGCTTACCAAGAGAAATCTTGAAGAAATTGGTATACTTATGCTGCTGTTTATCTATACACGCAGGGAACCACAGATAAGCACCTCGTGTGTATATACAATGAGTTATTTTATTTTAATATTTCTTAAAATGACTTTCAAAATTATAAATTAATAAGTTAAAGATAAAACAAACAATTAACTTTTGTTTGAGTTGAAATCTAGCAGCAGTTATATATAATGAAATTTTAAATAATTTCTTTGGTCTGAAGTGACAGATAATTAAAACAATTTTATTTTTCGTTTATTAAAAAAAAAAAGAGAGAGATTTTATATTTAGAGACTTTGATAATAAATCAACAAGTACCTGTCAAACAAAAGTTGACTTTATTTAGTTTGATAAAAAAAAAAAAGAACTTATAAACTGAAACTAAATTTTAAATTATATATTTTGTTTATACCAAACGGAATCAATTAGGAAAATATAACTATTATTGTAACAAGTTAAAATATGTAACTTTTTGTCAGTGTGCGAATACATGCACACACACATGTAAATTTTTAAACAGTTATAGCATTTATATATATATATACGATTGTAATATAAGTCAATTGTACTACCTCCTATATCTATTACATCTTCCAAATTGCCCAGAATTTTAAATGAAGAAGTGAGACATGCAATTAAATGTATGAAGAAAGGAAAGGCTCCAGGAAATGATGGAATTATAATTGATATATTAAAAGAAGCAGGTGAAGAAATAGAAACAATTTTAGCAAAGTTATATACCAAATGTCTAAATGATAAAGATGTACTGGAAGATTGGAAGAATGCAGTAATAATATTAATATTTAAAAAAGGTGATAAAGAAGATATTAGAAATTACAGACCTATCAGCCTTTTATCAGTTTTATATAAAATTTTTACCAAGATAATTACAACTCGTCTACAGAGAACTTTGAATTTCCACCAACCAAGAGAACAAGCTGGGTTTAAAAGTGGTTTTAGTACAATAGATCATATCCAGGTATTGAGGGAAGTCATAGAAAGAACAAATGAATATGAGTTGTCATTATGTTTTGGATTTGTAGATTATGAAAAAGCATTCGATTCTATACACATTTCTTCAGTGATTAAAGCATTGGATCATCAAGGTATAGATCCAGGATATTGTCATATTTTAAAGAATATTTATAAAAATGCAACAGCAACAATTAGATTACATAATGATACTGGAAAAAATCAACATTGAGAAAGGTGTAAGACAAGGTGACTCAATATCTCCAAAACTTTTTACAGCAGTGCTGCAAGAAGTATTTTGTGGATTAAAATGGGAAACTAAAGGAGTGAAAGTAAATGGAGAGTTTTTAAGTCATTTAGATTTCGCAGATGATGTAGTTGTTTTTGCAAATAATTCTTCAGAGCTGCAGGAAATGTTGCAGGAGTTAGCAGATGAAAGTAGAAAAGTAGGACTAAAGATAAATGTTAAAAAGACTAAAGTAATGTTTAATCGATTTGCTCAAAATATGAAAATAAAGATTGATTATGAACAATTAGAAGAAGTTAACAGTTACAAATACCTTGGTCAGATTATTAATACAGATGGAAACATAATGGAGGAAATTAATCATAGAATTAAACTTGGTTGGAGTGCTTTTGGTAGAAATAACTTGATACTAAAAGGAAATATGCCTATGTGTTTGAAAAGGATGGTTTTTAACAAATGTGTTTTACCAGTTCTTACTTATGGATCTGAGACTTGGACGCTTAATAGAAGAGCAATACAGAGACTTCAGACCACTGAAAGGAGTATGGAGAGATGTATGTTGGGAGTAACAAGAAGAGATCGAAAACGCAATGTATGGGTAAGACAACAAACAGGTGTTAGTGACCTTATTGAAAAAATTAAAAGATTGAAATGGAGTTGGGCTGGACATATTTCTAGAAGAGATAATAGATGGACAATTGAAATTTTAAACTGGATTCCAAGAGATTGTAAAAGACCCAGAAAGAGACCACATGTGAGATGGATGGATGAAATAAGAAAATGTGCAGGAGTGTTGTGGAGAAGAGAAGCTAAAGATCGGAGAAGATGGATTAAACTTGGAGAGACCTTCATCCTGCAGTGGATTGATAATGGTTGATGATGATGATGATATATGTCAATGCTTGTCAAATAAGACATATATGCAAATTTTAATCATTTTTTGTTATTGAATATTAATTCTATATTATAAATCGCACGTCTATGTGCATATATATGTAAACCGTAGTAATAACTTGGATTGTGTATTGTAATTTTGTAAAACATAAATGTGATAATTTTTTTTATTGTACAGTAATCAAAATCAGAAGGCTTAATCGATATGTGAAGAGCCACAATACCATTTTATTTTATTGTTATTAATAAACTTATTTAATGGTTAAAATTGTTTCCATCATCTCTTGGTCACATACAGTAATAGAGCTTATGTTCTCTGAGCTAGATTCGTGCACGGGATGAATATATAAATGGGGGGGTGTATATTAATGCTTTTGGGGCATCCAGCAATGATCAATCATCATCCTGGTTGGTGCATAAGATTATATTCTTTAAAGCCCATGCACTATCTTTTATTTAGTTTAGCCTTATTAGGAATTAAGTTTATAGTTGGCCAGTACAAGTGGCCTGAGCATTGATGATGATCAGCGTGTTTTTATGTCCCAGCATTATTGTTTAGATTTTCTGCTTATGTAATCTAATGGATGGGCACTAAGCTGGTGCATCCAAGTTATATTTAAATAATTGCCCAAGCTGGTATAGGCTCAATAGTTAGCCTGGTCTACAGAAGACCCATTTTCAATCCAGTCACAAGATTGACTGTTGATTTATTGTTCAGATTTTATTATATTTTATTGTGGATCATTAATGATGATGAATGGTATTTGAATTATAATTACTTTTACTTTATAATGCTGGTTGATAATTAATTATGCTTTTATTAGCTGGCTGATTTTTCAATGTTCTTAGAGAATCTCTAATCTCATTTTATTATTAAATTGACTTGGAGTGGATGATGATGTTCCATCACCCCCAGTTCACATCATTTTTTTCCCTTCCATTTCCTGATCCCCCCCATTCCATTACAATAGTGAAATAGGAAAGATATTAAGAAGAAACATGAATCGCATAACTTCAAAATCATGTTAAAATAATCCGCATAAAACGAGACCCAGGTGTATATTCAGTAATATGCAGAAGTTCCAAACAGTAGAATATAACTGCTCAAGATTTTTTTTTAAAACAAAAACAAATAAATTATCTTTAAATATGATCAGTACTGTCTTCTACATAGATTTGAACCTGGCATTTATGTTGAAATATGCTTTCATGTAAGTGAACTTATATAAATGCAATTACTTGTTTATATAGTTAAATATATATACTATATTTACGTAATAGTGATTTTACTTACCAGAAATAGGATTTGAAGCTGATTAAGTCACTGAATTAAGTTTATAGTTCCTGTTTAGAAGACGTAGAAACCAAAGATGTCCAACTCTTTATCAATTTAAAGGAGATAAGAGTTGTGAGATACTTGGCAGACAAATTTTATTTTACATATATATATATATATAACCTTTTGATCAGTTATCCATGGTAAGAACGGAATATAAATTACAGTTCCTAAATTTCAAATTAAGATAATAGTAATGCTATAAACTTGGGTATAACAGTAATAAATGATTTAATATATAAAGTTTAAAAAGAGAACTCTGCAGAGATGTAATAATTGTTATTTATAATCATTTATAATATAATCTATGTAATCTTAATACAATAGATACCAATCTAAATAAACATTGTTGCTTATAAATTTGACTTTAATTTATTTTTAATACATTGCTCCTTTAAGAGCTAAAGATCTAAAATTGTGGTCAATGAAAGAAGGAACAATTATTTACTACAAGATAATTTATTTTAAAATTATTGTAATCATAATATCTTTTAAAAATTGATATCAGTTATTAAAAATATAATTAGAATTGAAACTTTAATCTTAAAGAAAGGATTTAAATTAATGTCATTATAAAATATTTATTAATTTCAATTACACCTGGGTCTTGTTTTATGCGGCTTATTTTAATGCGATTTTGAAGTTATGCGATTCATGCTTCTTCTTAATATCTTTTATATTTCACTATATTTATTAGATATAAAGAAATTTAAATTATTAATAACTTATTTTGACTTGAAATATTTTTTTTCTTTCAAAAATATAATGTTATATTAGCAGCTTACGTTAATATGGCCATAAGTTGTATTTAGAATCTTAACTTCTATGTAAATAACATACTTATACTAATGAGTAAATAATAATAATAGATTTATACATACGTATAAAAATATCGCAATAAATATTCAAAAATTTTAAACTTTTAAAACGTATTTTGTTAAATATTAACAAAAATAAATATTTTTTTAGATTTTTAAAATAAATAATAACGAAGATTTTATAAACTGAAAATAATCTTTCGAATGATAATGTCTAATTTTTTTGCTTTGATTGCATCTCATTTTTTTAATATATAAACAGCACAAGACTGGAAGTGGCGCTAGTTGTACAAAACGTCATGAATTTGATTTCTTGCTATTTCACAAACGAACTCATATTGGAAAGTAGCGGTAATGATTAAAATATGTATGAAAAAATGTAAAATTAAATACTGTAGTTAATAAAAAAAGTCTGTCTTATATTAATTTTTTATATATATTTGAAATTTTTTATTAGTCATACTTTATTTCCTTATTTTTTTCATGTGAATTTTAAAGTAATTTTTTCTTGTTGTTTTGCTCTTATGCTAATTTCAGAAAATTACGGGAAAACCTACCCCCATTTTTCAAGGTAAGTTACGTTTATTTTTGTGTGCATTTTCTGAGGAACCTATCTACCGCATAAAACGAGACCCAGTGTATTCTAATTAAGTTTAAAAATTGTACAAGTTGGTTTGGGGAATTGACCAATGAGAGTCCAGCAACTAATTTCTAATGCTACTTTATCCCTTTTTTTTTAAATCATGCAGATGATTAAGTAGATAGCAATCACAATTTATTTCTCCATAAAAACAATTGTAAAACTAATCATCCTTAAAAAGCAGTCTAATGTTTATAAAATATTTGCAAGTAATTATCAACACCATGGAGTAATTTAAACTAATCCATTATGACTAAAGTACCAATCTTGATCATCTTCTTATAATCAAAATAATACCACAAAGAAGTTTAAAAAACCCAAGTTGTTTTAATTTTTCCCAGGATAACCATGATAAAGGACAAATAACTATATTGCTTCAAAACGAAATGTAACTGCGGTCACATAAAAAACCATTCATTTATCTATTTTAAATTAAGCATTTTTATTGATCATAGATTAAATGTGAAAAACAGATTAAAAATTCATACAACTAAATTTGTAAAGTTGATAGAAATATTTTATAGAATGATAGAAATAGTTAATTAGTCACGAGACATGTGTGAAAAGAAAAAGTAATCTTCGTTTTTGAATTAAACAATTGATTCATAAGAAATATTTTTTTTGCAAAATTCTGAAGAAAATGTTTAACTTATATTTAGAAAAAAAAATCTGTAACTTTTAATGGTAGATGAGCAAAGATAACTGAGATTAAAATGTACTACAAGCTAGAAATTTAAATGAATTACCCAATATGTGTTTAAAATTTTACAAGACTAATGAAGAATACCAGGAAAAAGAGAGAAATCAAAAAGTAAACTTATTGATGAATTGTTTGTGCAGCATGGGTGAATAATGTGAGATTTTAAGAATATTTAGTAAACTTTCATAGCACATTTTGAAGAGTCAGACTATGTATGCGAATTAAAACTAGCTAGGAAGGAAGGATGCATCCAATTTAAAATTTTGTCCAGTTAGTGTGTTTTTGTTTGTTTATGTTTGTTTTGTTTGACCATACATACCTTTTAACAGAGAGAAGATAGAAGTACCTCAATGCACGAAAAATGGTAAACATTGTAATATTAAAAGAGAAACTGGAAATGAGTTAAAAAAAAGATTTTAATTTTAAATTTATCATTAATATTTTTCTTGTTTAAAATGAAATATAAATGCAAAGTATTTGTCATAGTGACAATTTAAAGAATATATGTTTGCAATTTGATATATAATGTTAAAGATACGCTTAAATATAGGCAGACAATAATCATGAGTTATAATGTGAAAGTGTATGTGAGGAACATAATGTTAACTGTATATTTTGATCAGTATATACTTTAAGAAATTAAGTGTATTAGGATTATCTGAAAGGAATGACAAACTTATTATAAAATATAATGTATTGATAAAAGTAAAAAAGAATGAATGTTGATGTAAGACAATATCATGAGCTCATTGTTATAAAGAAAAAAAAATCCTATTGATAATAATAATTGAAATTATTTGTTGTGTAACATGATTATAAATATGGATAGAAAATTATTGCATGGGGAAGATTATATTAAGTTGTTAGTATAGAATTAGTAAATACATGCCAAATACACAATCGAGAAAAGTGACTTAAAATTCCAGGATAGAATAAAATCCTGAAAAACTGATGAATAGTTAAGTGGGAATAATCTGTGTGACACCCATATATTTATTGGAAAGATATGGGAGTATTTCCTACAAAGAAATGAGGATAGTGTATACTGTAAGTGCTTAGGGAAGAAGCCAGGATAAAATGGGGGAAGAATCATTAAGAAAATGACTGCCTGCCAAAATATGACACCTCATATTTAAAAGAAACCCCCATCCTTTTTATTAGGATATATTATTGAATATAGTATTTAATAAAATCAGTTTATCATCGATAATATTTTAGGTAAATAATAATATAGGCTGCATCAAAGGTTGATAAAATATTTAAAGGATTTTATAATTTATTCATAAATCTTGATAGATTTACTTGAAGGTAAAACCATGACAGAACAAATATTTTATGTTTGAATAGTAATTTGAATAAATTACTAGACGAGTAAAAATAACTGAGACCAAAGAACACTATAAAATATAAGTGATAGAGGCATAAATGAATTGTATGATATGGAAAGAGTTCTTAGCTTAGTATTCATTTTAATTACATTATGAATATTTTATATTTTTTATTACCACAGCAGCAATGGTTTTGTTAATTAAATTATAGTTAATATTTTATGTCAAGTTTGGTAATATGAAATATGATTTAAATGGTACAATTTTCAGATGATATTGAGAACTATAAATATCAGGTAGTAAGGAAAAGGACTAAGAAGCTAGCCACCAGATAACTCATGAATGATGCAGACATCGGGTCAATATGAAAGCATACATGATAATAAAATAATAAACTTATACTTTTAAAAGAACTAGAGACTAACTAAGGAAAGGGTTGATTTTATATAATAACCATTATGTACTTGTAAAGAATGTAAATAATTTTCTGTCAATGTAAAACAGTTTAATGTTTTTTTTTTTATATTATTAATGAAGTATTTAATTTTATATGTATAATTGTTTGTTATTTATTCTTAGTGTTGTAAATAAATGAATATTTTGATTTAAACTTTACCATAATAATTTTATTGCATCTGAGAATCATTTCCATCACAAGGTCATATCAACAAAGCACATTATCTACATAAAATTATACATAATAAATTATGATTACATGCCTCATTTGAAAAGTTATGCTTAAGAGTTTATAATTAATACATTAACTATTAATTGGTTTTAAATTATAACTATATTAAAGAAAGCTTACGGTACTTCATATTTTTATTGGATATGAAAAAATCTTGAAGCTCCATATGAAAAATACAATTAAATATTACAAAATAGAGAGCATATAATGGAAATTTGCTTTATGTTTGAGAGTCACATTCTAATTTTGTAATGTAATTTGAAATATATGTTATATCATAATTTAAAATTATATAATTTCAAAGTACAAGTTACTAGCTGAATATATTTTAAGGTTTGTAATTCTGAAGGAGTTAATTAATGCTAATTAAGAGGTGTATTTCATTGAATTAGATTTGGTAGATAATAATAGTGTGATGAAGCTTTGATCATAAGAAAATAAGTATTCTAGAGTAATTGTTGTTAACATAAATACGAGAATAAACCTTAGGAAAAGTAGATTAAATTATTTAAGGGAAGGTAATGAGTGTTAATTTCCATGTCTTATTATTATAGTTAGATTAAGTTTCCAGTAGGAGGCTAATCAAGGTTTGTAATAATGTTTTTATTAAAGTCGGAACCCAGTAAAATCCCTCTTGTGATTCAATTATTTAATTATCAATTTAATTGTTATATTGGATTTTAGAATAGAATACTTATGATCCCTGAGATAGCCATAGGATAGCATCAATTATTTTAAGTTAATGTAATTTGCTTAATGTTCTTGTTTTGAGATTCTTAAATCATAGAAGAGTAGTTTAAATCATTATTTAAATGAAATATTATGTTAGTTATTGTTTGTTGTGGGAGTTTTCCTAACAATTATAATAGAATAGTAGTAGAAATTTTCACAATAGCAATGCCATTGTGGAGTGTATTTTATATACTTCTCAATGTTAAAACTTCTCTGTGGTAATCATCCCTAAAGTCTATCTTATGTTTTGATGTATCGAAAGTTTCAAGCCCCATAAAGAGTCTTATACTTTATTATTGTTATTCATGATGGTTTATTATTGAGTTAGTATAGTAGGGGTACAATAAAAAAGCTAGGGAGGTGTGTTGGAAGACCTGGAAGGGAAGGTTATAATATATATATATATTGTGATGACCACATAAAGTCGTCATCACATGTATATATTTATTACTAAAGGTAGATAAGTCAGCTACTAGAAATTAATAAAGGTAAATGGGGTAGCTACTAGAAATTAAAAAAAGAGAAAAGGTTGAGATTTAGAAATGTCGAAATTACTTTTGATTTTTTTTAATATTAAGAGAAGGGGAGGGGGTGCATAAAGAAATGCGTCTCTTTCTTTTAAAAACAACGAGCTAATTGAATGCTTGAAAATTATTTGTTTATTGCAGGAGAGGTGAAAAGGATGCATAATGAAATGCGTCTTTTTCTCTCGTATAAAAAATATTATGATAAGTTAAATAAATTGTAAACATAAACTTGAAAAAATGAATTATAAACTTTTAAGTAAAAATTAAAATGAAATATGTAATATAAAAACAGTATGGCCATATAAATTAGAGGTGTTCCTAGGACAAAGAAGAATGTATATGAAGGAAAAGCTTATAATTATAGCTCGATTAATTAAAACCTACATTCCAGCCACTAATTAAAGAAATATGTTGATAAGAATTCATTGGAAATCTAAGAATTAATTACAAATTTACAGAAAATAATGAACAAAAGAAAGAACAGTAAGACCAGAATTACACTTATCTAGATGATTACGAGCAGAGATTTTGAAGGAGCAGCTAAAAAAAAAGGAATGAAAGAAGTGCACGGCTAGTGGCGTAAGGGGACGTGGGTTCATACTCAACCCTTCTCACCACTAACTCACAATGTATAAGATCTATACCTGACCTGCTAGAGAGACCGCCACTTCTGTAACTGAACGACTTAAAATCTAGTTAAAGAGTCAAGAAGAAGTAAGAACTGAAACGAGAAATAACCCAAATCAAATTGAGAGAAAAAATCAATCCAGCCGACAGTGAAGGACATACCCTTTCTATAAAAAAGGGATGATCTCCCACTGGACGATAATGAGCGCTCGAAAGAAATGCCCACGGAAACAACTACAACGAAAAACTAGGTAATTAAAGCATGCATGCATTTTATTTTAATATTCATAAATAAATAAAGAAGGAACAATCTTGATAGATCTAGAATAGGACTTCAAGATAACTTTAATATTCGATATGCTTTACTCTATTTTATTATAGCTATGTATTTATATAAGTGTGTATTTTTATTGTGTAATTTTTTTATATATGTGTGTGTTTATTCTTTTTATGTATTTATATCAGTGTGATTGCCATTAAACATTATTCATTATATTTAAAGTGTTTGCACTTGCTTTATTCTCCTATCACCAAGCTACGACAGGGGGGAAACTGTAATTTATTGATTAAAGGGTAAGGCTGATTCTTAAAGCATTCGTGTGCTGCTTGTTTGTGAGAATCTCCCAATTATAAAAAATATAAATAGCAAGCGCTGGACATTTGTTAAATTTCTTGGAAATAGTTTGCTTTGTTCAGCAGCTGAGGGTCTTGATCGGGAAAAATAACGCCAAGATAATATGTATGTATTGCCTCGGAGTTCGGTCAAGGGTACAGATACGAAGTAAATTTGTATCTGTATTTGCTCTCTGCTTGTATTGTAATGGCATTGGTTAATTAATTAATTAATGATTGATAAATTCATAGTAAAACTAAACTAAATAAACAATATCCATTACAGTTGGAAGCCAAGCCGGGATATTTCGGCAATAGCTAAATTGATAATAAACAAATAAATGAAAGGAAGAATAAAAGTTGTAAAAATAAAAGTATAAATAAAATAGATAATAAAATATAATAGAACTGAGAAAATAAAATAAAATCAATCCACCAAACTAACCATTTCCGTTACAATTGGGTGCAACCCCTCCCCTTCTCTTACTATTAAAAAAAATTAAAAGTAATTTCGACATTTCTAAATCTCAACTTTTTCTTTTCTTTCTTTTAATTTCTAGTAGCTAACCCATTTACCTTTATTAATTTCTAGTAGCTGACTTATCTACCTTTAGTAATAAATATATACATGTGACAACAACTTTACGGGGTCGTCACATTATAATCAGATCTCGGACTGGCCCCCAATTGTAACTAAATAAGAAGTTTAGTCAAAAGGTGGAACAAGTAAATGAAAAATGTGAACAAACCTCATATCAGGTGAAGGTGGCGAATGAAAGACTGGATCACCAGGAGGAATTACTGGGGAAAATAGAGCAGTGCCTTCTGGGAGAGTGGGATAATGGAAAACATGGCATTGAGTTGAAAGTAAATGAGGGGATGGAATATGTCAAATATAAACTGGAAACAATGTGCCATGAAATAGAGCAAGTTAAGTTAGAGCAAAGGGAGAATATTGAAGTAATAAAAGATGAAAATGGAAAGGTTATAGAAAACCTACGACTAGACGTAAATCAGTTAGCGAACGCAGTTGAGAAGATAGAAGTGAGGGTAGAAAAGGATGAAAATAAAATAGAAATATAATAGAGATGACCAAAACTAACAGTAAAGAACAAGAAAGCACAAGCAAGTACTTGCAAATACGTAGTGAAAGTAATAATGTGGAGCAAATGCTTATAGGCCCAGAAGGAAAGACTGTCAGACAGGTTACTGAGTTGCTGAATGTGTTTGACAACAGCACTAAGCCTAATTACAAGGCGGATGATTGGGGATTTAAACCCCATCCCAAAGATCCGCACATAGGAAGGATGCAATTCAATCCTCATCGTGATTATTGGGAAGGAAACCAGGCGTTTCCTGATAGATCAGAAAGAGCTAAAATGTCCGGGCAGACCGGAAGAGGTTCAAATCTAAATTATCCAGATGAGCAAGCCGACTCTAGTGGACATAGGAACAGTGCTCCAGTTCCAAACATAAATGGCTATATGTACAGTAGAAAGAATGATAAGAAGGCTCCAGACAAAAACTAAGCCTAAAGAAAATAAACGAACAGATATGTCGGTTTGATGAAACAGATAACATCATGGAATCACGAGAAATAAAGTTGATTTTCTGTTTTTAACATATGACAGGTGGGGCAAATCATCTCACGACAAATAATTAAAAGTTACAATAATAATAAAAAAAAAAAGCATTCACAGAGTGTTCGATCAATGATTAATTTAATGGACAATTTTTGTGCAGTCAAGCACAGCGAGACAAAGGTCGTAAATAAAAGTAATAGCAAAAAAAAAAAGAAAGAAATCTGTAAGTAATTTATTCATGCAACAATCTGTCAATTGTAAATGCAGATATAATTAGCAAATAAATAAAAGTAAAAGTAGAAATAAGAATTGTTTAGGCTCATTAATGAGCCAGTTAATAATTAATAAAATAAAATAATAATAGTGATAATATGTAAATGATAGATATCACTGATAGGTGTATGAGGTTGCAGATTGAGGAATATATGTGTGTGTAGGTGCATTATGTTTGGGTCATATTTTGAGCTTGATTGAGCCGTCTCTTTGCTAACTGTAGATTCACATGGGTTACAGTGGTAAAACTTTTTTAAATGAAGCACCAGTAAGAATCCTGGGCTCATTATCCCTGCTGGATGAAATTCCCAGCCACGTAAAATATAATAAAAATTATAGTCTCAAAATAAATATAATAAAGAAATAAGAATTTGTTGTTTGCACAAGATGAACAGGCAGTAGAAATATCCTGCTGTTCACACGCTTTAAACCCTTTTATGTTTTTTGATAGAGTTAAGTTGTGCCATGGTCTCATATGCGTAGAGATTAAATTGGTTGATCAGCCAAAATTGATTGGAATGAATTGAGTAGTTTTACCTAGTTGTCTCTCTGCAGTCATCCTCATCATCAATCATCATGATAGAGTGGAAACTTATGTAATAGAAGCAGAAGTAAGAGTTGAAAGCAAAGAATTAAAATAAGCTCTCATCTCAGACTGAGATTCGACCCGATTTTAATACTGAAAAGCGGGTGGAGTGTAATGTGATGACCACGTAAAGTCGTCATCACATGTATATATTTATTACTAAAGGTAGATAAGTCAGCTACTAGAAATTAATAACGGTAAATGGGTTAGCTACTAGAAATTAAAAGAAAGAAAAGAAAAGGTTGAGATTTAGAAATGTCAAAATTACTTTAGATTTTTTTTAATATTAAGAGAAGGGGAGGGGGTGCATAAAGAAATGTGTTTCTTTCTTTTTTAAAAACAACGAGCTAATTGAATGCTTGAAAATTATTTGTTTATTGCGGGAGAGGTGAAGGGGATGCATAACGAAATGCGTCTTTTTCTCTCGCATAAAAAATATTATGATAAGTGAAATAAATTGTAAACATAAACTTGAAAAAATGAATTATAAACTTTTAAGTAAAAATTAAAATGAAATATGTAATATAAAAACAATATGGCCGTATAAATTAGAGGTGTGAAAGTCTGTTGGACTAATTGAATTCCTAGGACAAAGAAGAATGTATATGAAGGAAAAGCTTATAATTAAAGCTCGATTAATTAAAACCTACATTCCAGCCACTAATTAAAGAAATATGTTGATAATTTTTTGGAAATCTAAGAATTAATTAAAAATTTACAGAAAACAATGAACAAAAGAAAGGACAGTAAGACCAGAATTACACTTATCTAGATGATTACGAGCAGAGATTTTGAAGAAGGAGGAGCTAAAAAAAAAGTAATGAAAGAAATGCGCGGCTAGTGGCGTAAGAGGACGTGGGTTCATACTCAACCCTTCTCACCACTAACTCACAATGAATAAGATCTATGCCTGACCTGCTAGAGAGACTGCCGCTTCTGTAACTGAACAACTTAAAATATACTTAAAGAGTCAAGAAGAAGTAAGAACTGGAACGAGAAATAACCCAAATCAAATTGAGAGAAAATCAATCCAGCCGACAGTGAAGGACATACCGTTTCTACAAAAAAAGGGATGATCTCACACTGGACGATAACGAGCGCTCTAAAGAAATGCCCATGGAAACAACTACAACGAAAACCTAGATAATTAAAGCATGCATGCATTTTATTTTAATATTTGTAAGTAAACAAAGGAGGAACAATCTTGATAGATCTAGAACTCTGCCCAATAGGACTTCAAGATAACTTTAATATTCGATATGCTTTACTCTATTTTATTATAGCTACGTATTTATATAAGTGTGTATTTTTATTGTGTAATTTTTTTATATATGTGTGTGTTTATTCTTTTTATGTATTTATATCAGTGTGATTGCTATTAAACATTATTCATTACATTTAAAGTGTTTGCACTTGCTTTATTCTCCTATCACCAAGCTACGACAGGGGAGAAACTGTAATTTATTGATTAAAGGGTAAGGCTGATTCTTAAAGCATCCGTGTGCTGCTTGTTTGTGAGAATCTGCCAATTATAAAAAATATAAATAGCAAGCGCTGGACATTTGTTAAATTTCTTGGAAATAGTTTGCTTTGTTCAGCAGCCGAGGGTCTTGATCGGGAAAAATAACGCCAAGATAATATGTACGTATTGCATCGGGTTCGGTCAAGGGTACAGATACGAAGTAAATTTGTATCTATATTTGCTCTCTGTTTGTATTGTAACGGCGTTGGTTAACTAATTAATTAATGATTGAAAAAAATCATGGTAAACTAAACTAAATAAACAATATCCATTACAGTTGGAAGCCAAACCAGGATATTTTGGCAATAGCTAAATTGATAATAAACAAATAAATGAAAGGAAGAATAAAAGTTGTAAAAATAAAAGTATAAATAAAATAGAAAATAAAATATAATAGAACTAATAAAATAAAATAAAATCATTCCACCAAACTAACCATTTCCGTTACAATATATATTGTACCCTTTTGTTTAGGTAAGGATGGATTATTTCTATTAATTTACTAGAAAATTTTAAATTTCAAAGCTAAGTAAGGGAATGATGTATGTTATGTGTTGATGATCTTTTAATAATCTAATTAAGGCAAGTAAAATAATTGATGTATAATGTTAGTATTTGAAAGAAAACAACTAAAAATCATTATAAGATTGTATGGTTGGGAAAGCTGGCCATAATAAATACTGATTTAATAAGTCTTATAAATAAATGATTAAAGTAAATTTTAAAAGTAGTAATTTAAAGCTAAACGAATAGACTATTCAATAATAATAATAATTATATTTAATGATTTTATTTAAAAATCATTTAATTAGAAGTAATAATATAAAAGAAAAGTGTATATTTGATTTTATAATATTGGAATAATTATTTTAAATTTTGCTATAATATTATTTTTATGTAATATTTTATAAATTAAATTATTTATTTTATTTTTCATTTAAATTATTAGCATCTCATGCATTTTGGAAATCAAGTGATGAGTGGATATCCACACGTGTGCTTGAGAAGTTTTTAGTAAAGTTGAGAAATTATTTAAAATTCTAATATAAGTTTTAAAAATAGTAGATTTGTTTATTCAAGGATAAAATAATATTATCTGTTATAAATATTAAATTGGGTCTTTAAAGTGAATATAATAAATCAAATCAGATTTGTATTTTATTTTGAAAATAAATACATTTTGTTTAAAAGAACGATAGAAATATTAATAAATGTTATAATGTGATTTTTAAAAGTTATTTTGAAAATTTTAATTGATTTTAATAAAGTATAAAATTAACTAGTAATTAAATAATGTAATATTTTGTAAATATTTGGTGAGTCATCATTTATTTTTTAATTTTAATACAGCGTTTCTGTAATAAGTTGGCAGAGCATTGTTGAAATTGACCAATAAAATCTGTAGATTTTGGAGGTATAAAACGGGTGTACAGGGATTTCCAGGACACTGTTATACCGTCGTTATTGTTACCACAACTTTGGCCAATTAATTGTTAAAATAATAGTCAATTTTAATTTACTTTAAAATTCTAAAAGTACAATAATTTATTATTATAAGATCGTGATATTGAAATGTGTGGCTAAAAATTAAGAAATTCCTTACTTGCTAATTTATCTCATCTAATTTCAACATCAACTTAAACATGGTGAAGTCATCACTGAATTCTAATTTATGGATGGACAGATTGAATTATTATTATTATTATTTTACTAGGCACATAATTTTGCCTGTGTTAAGTGTTTATGCTAACGTACTAGTAGATTTCATAAATAGAACTTCATGGAGGAGATTCAGAAAAACTCATCAAAGATGGAAAGAAAAAAGTGAAATCTTTTATTCTGAAAGCTATTTTAAAATAGAATAGTTTTAAAAAAAAGAAACTTTGAACTAAAATAATAATTATTTAAGACGCTAAAATATTTCTTTCTGAAGAAATATTGAGAATCAATTTTAAAAACTATGATTTTTAAAAGGATATAAAAATTAAGATTATTAGTAAAATGATTTATATCATATTGAAAAATCTTTAAAATGAGTAATTAATGTATGCTGGACATATAATCCGAAAATTATTTATGGAAAATATTTTAAACCATGTAATAAAGACCGACGAGTGCTAAGAATTTTATTTGTTGTATCAGAGAACATAGACTATCGGGAAATATGGATAAAAGCTACAAGAACTTGGAAATTATTTTAGTGCAAAATATCAAAAGTACTTTTAATACTATATTTACAAAGCAATGGAATTCATGAGTTATTTAAACTTTTGGAGATAAAGTAATAATTACTTAAATCAATCCGGATATTGTGAAGTGAACTTACCATATTTAGTTTGGAACAGGCATCTTGATTTTTTTGTGTTTGCAACGTGAAATATCAAAGCATGCGTAGTTTTAGCGTCAGAAGTGTGATCAACAACGTTGTTCCAGGAGGAAAAGACATTCTCTTTAATGAACTTTGTTGAATAAGTTTTTTTTCATAAATATGTTTTAAAATCTTATTTTACTAACTTTTATCAGAATGCTTATAAATAGAAGTAGGGTAGGAACATAGAATTATTTACTTAGTGCTTAACTATTAAAAAATCTTTAATAATTTTTAAAAAAAATTAATATTTTCAAAGTAGGATGATATGGAATGAGTGATATTTAAATAATGTTTTATTTAGTTTGTGATCCAGAAATATTAATGGAATAATTGACAATGAAGACGTATTATTGATGGTAACAATTATAAAAGTATTGATCATTTTACTATGTATTTTACTATTGTATATTTTAGTATGAATGTATGAAACGAGTATGAAAAACACAATGCATACACATAGCTTATAATTTGTTTATTCATGTTAAAAATACGCATACTTTTAGTAATATTATAAGTACATTTTAATATAAGGGAAATATAAGTTTATGATTCTATTATAGTGAAATTTAAGGTTTATTTTAAGTGATAAAAATAATAAACTGGGATATCAATACTGATTGTTTGTATTTAGGTTTAAAGTTATTAAGGGATAAAATAATATTTTCTTATCTATTGGTTAGATGGTTATTTTGAATATGAATTTATTTATTGTTATAAGAATGTAGGAATAGATTTAGCAATGTAAGCTTGGAATTAAGTTAAATAGGACCAAGATAATATTTTATGTAGAATTTGTTTATATGGGAATAAATGTAGACAATAGTGGTTACTGTGCAAGTATAGATAACTTAGCTCTATAGCTTGTATATGTTCATGGTAGTGTTATTTTCTGTATGTTGAAGTTATAATGTTCCATAGAGCTGAATGAATAGCTTGGACATTATGTTTATTAGTAGAGGTGATGAACTAAAGTAGTCATACCTTATTTATGATACACTGTTACCATGATGGTTATTTAATAGAAGTGCTATTAAATTAAAATCTAATTTATTCCATATACCTTGTGTGTATTTACTATCGATATTGCTCGGATTGCATCGTAAAGGATAGTATTTCAAGATATGGAATGATGAATAAGTTTAAAATGCAGAATTATTATTGGAGAGGATAAGATGGGTTATATTGTTTTAAAGTAAGGATATAAGTAAGTGTAAAGAGTTACAAGATTATAACTTGTTAATAAGAAATCATAAACTTTTTTATATTTGGGATTTATTATTGTTTATTATAAATAAATAAATGATGAAGAAAATGTGTTTTCTAAAGATATTATTTAGTTATTAAGTTAAAAGATTCAATTTTGATGCATATTTTTTACAAGTAAAAGTGATATCACATTTGAAGAGTATAAGTGATCATAATTTTATATAAAAATTATTCTATAATGATAACACATCAATACTTACATATTATTTAACATTACATTGATGAGTAATAAGCAGTCTAGATTAATGGATATGTTATTAGTTAAGATTATTTACATTATGAATAGGTTAGGAATAATTATATGAGATAATAAAAGTATTTTAAAAATTAAATAATAAAGTTATATTGAATTAATAATTTAATTGATACTTTTTGCCATGTAATAATTTAAAGAAACTTAATGGAGGCCATAAAGATATTACGGTAATGTTTTTTTTTTAATGATAAGTATTTTATAAAGCAATGTTTCTTATATCCGATATTTTTATTTAATATATTTTTTGTGAGATTACCTAAATAAGAGTAAAACAAAGTTCATTCATGTTATATATACTGTATATAATTTATTGTTAAAGTTTATTAATAAATTTGTTAAGTTTTGTTTATAAATCTTGGTGTCGACTCAATTTCGTCACATTACAATTACATAATCACAGATAATTAGAATTAAGATATAATATTTGCACAACATAAATAAAGTCATTGTTTAAAAGTTATACTGTTTTATTGATATGATTTTATTTACTATATCATTATTCTGGTCATAAAATAACCACAGAACATTAACACAGAATTATATTATTAGTGATTGCCACATATTCTCAGATTATAAGATCATACCATATATATTTACTTAAGATGCCATATGGATAATTGAAGATTAATATTATTATTTTATTATTATTAGTATTAGTCAGATGTAGTTAGGAATGATATTAAATCCCTTATCATACTTAATTACATAAAGTTATAATTATTTAGAATTATTTTAAAAGAACCTGATATAATTTGAGCTAAATCATTTTGATAAAGATATTCAGATTAACTTATTAAGAGTCATTTACTTAATTAATTTTTATTAAAGACAGGAGTATCATAGATTTATTGTTTTAAAGTAATAAGAGAGAAGATAGTATTCTTATACCATTGAGATGATATCTTGTGGGATATTGGCTCAATGTATTCGTCTTGCCACTTGTAAACTCACTTCATAGTCTCATGATTTTATCAGATATTTATTTATTTAATTTATGAAACTAAACTATATTATTATTTATTAATTAAAGGTAGTTTAATGGCTTACAGTATTAAAGAATATAATTATTTATTTGAGCTAGACCAATTTATTGTTATTACAAATTTCCTAGCAGTGAGGGTACTATATATATATAATTTATTTTACATATATTGAATACAATGGATTTAAGTAATTTTAAGAAACGGTGGATCGTTAGGGAATGGCTGAGGCAATGTAAAAGAATTATTAAGCTGAAATGCAAACTTCATTTTTTCAAGAATATATATATATAAAACAGTTATGAAGCTAAAGAGATTTGAATAAATGAGTTATACTTATGAGGGTCAACAACATGTAGAATTATATCCATGATGCTTTAAAGACATTGGATATTTGTTATGACAAGCATGATTATATAATTATATTCTTATGTGCTTTGAATCAACATTTAAAATTTGACCAGAAATAAAATAAACCTTGGATTTTTTTCAAGGACACATGAATCTTAGTATCTGTTTGATATTTGTCTTTCCATATGTACTTGTGAAACATCAACTAAAAAGTAATTCAGAGATGAAACTATTAAAAAAAAATAACGTTGCTAGTTATTTAAATAGGCAATAACTGTCTAAGCATTTGCTTCATTTGTATTAATGACAAATACTAAGATCAGACTGAGAAAGAGAAGGAGTTGTACATAGATAGTCAATGCAATTGTTGATATAGATTATTTTGATCTTAAATATAGCTTAGAAACACAAGAATGATTTAAAATTCAATCAAATTTCAAATAGTAGTTTAAATAATATAAAAAACTCATATCAACTCTAAATCCTAATTAAAATTTAAAACAAATTACTTGCTTGTAATTAAATCTTTTTTAAAAAATTCATGTTAACACATTTCATTAAGAAAAATTAAAAAAACAAAATTTAATCAAATAATGTAAATAAATAATGTTTTTGTTGAAAAGCCAATAATTATTTTTAGATCCAAACTCAACATTTCTTTTTAATAATGTTGATTAGAAATAATTTTAATCAAATAGCCCAAGCAGATTATAAGATTTCCTGCCCAACCAATGGATGTGGAGCAGCATATTATGGAGAGACCCGTGCCAACATTACAACAAGAACATCTCAACATCATTATTTATACAGGAGAGCTATAAATAATGCTGAAAACAAATCCATATTCTTCGAGCATGAAAAGGCGACAGGCCATGTGTTTGAACCCACTATGGTAAGGACACTATGCACTGAACGTAATATGAAACGAAAGATTAAGGAGGCATGCTTTATTGCAAATGACAACTGTGCAATAAACCGAAAAGAGTCGTGCTTTGCAATCTCCAGAAAATGGTCTTTATCAAAGAAAACTTTGCATAAATCACTGCTAAACTTCTATTAAAGTAGACTATGAATATGGAGACTCAAGTTCTCTGAAAGCGCTTAGCCATATAACTCTTTAATAATATTTTAGACAAGCTTCACTTTTTTGCGTAAAGCGCAATTTAAATTACTTACTACTCAAAGGTGAAGTAGAAAACTAGTATTTTATTTCAATATTAATCAATGTGACTTGATTCATTATTTCTACAAAATAAGGAAATATAAACATGTTAAAATAAACAATCACGTCCTGAAATGTGATTTGTTAGTTATGTCTTCTTACACTGGATTTACATGACCCATGTGATGCAAAACTGGAACAGTCCACTTTACAATTGCTATCCATGCCTTTTAGATATGAATATGGAATTTGAAGTAATACTCTAAACTATTCTGATTTTGCCAAAATAGCTGATTATCACTATAAATATTCAAGAATCTAAAAGTCCAGATTCAATTTCCGTGTTAGTACTGTCACTGGTCAGGCCAATAACACCCGAAGAAGAGTGAATAAATAACGGTTGAATGCATATGAAAAGTTTAAATGAACTTTGGATTTCTCTAAAGATATTAATGTTTAATATTAAATGATGGAAATAGTCCAATATGTAATTACTATTTTAGAAATTTGTCAGAATTTTCAAATCTGTGGCAGACAAAATCTAAACTACAGGGAAATATTTTTTGGTAATTTTAAAGGGTACACCATTTGGAAGCTATTGTTACATGTTTATTAGAATGTATATATACATCAATGTTTAGAACATTTGAAAAAGGAAAAACAATATTCAAAATTAGATCCTTTATAACTTGCTTTCGACTGCTAAGACCAAAATCATAGCAAAAAGAAATTTTTGACATTCTATTTCATTCAAGATAACCAATACATTGACATCACTTTAGTTTTTTTTTAAAATTCTATTCCAGGATTGGATGGCGTTCATCTATGGGAATATGAATTCTAAAAAATATAAGACTTTATTTATGTTAAAAATGGGAGTTTTATATCAAAGAAGAACATAAAATAGGAGTAATCTCTGTGTACTAACTGTCTGAATGAAATGTTCTATATACAGGATTGTAAAATATGTGCATATCATTTAAAGCATTCATTTTTAAATTTAGGGACACATTTCCAAAGGTTATTATAAAATCTAAAATCTATAAATATAGAAAATTTAGAAAGATCTGCAAAATAGTATCGTTGTAATGGGTGGTTCATAAACATCACAGATCTAAAATTATTCAAATGGTGATTTCCATATTGAAAAAAAGTTTCTGCTTTGAAAAATCATTTAAGACCAAGATATCTATACTGCATTTAATATGGAATCTTTCAAGAATTAATGCAAAGATAATGATTTTAAAAAATTGCACATTATTAGAATGCAGGACCAGTGGAAGATGATAAGAAAGATAAGCAAGGCAAGAGGGGCACATGAACTGTGCAGAATTAAGAATACATTTTTGTTGTTATAGATTAACTTCAATTAAAGTAGGCTATGAATATTGTAGGAGTATATATATATATTTGTACATACATGTAATCAATATGTATAGATTATATTTGCATTATTATTATATTTATGAAAATAAGTATATAACTTATTAAGTTCGTATTTTTCATTCTTTAAAATGAAAAAAAGACGTTGTTGACAAAAGACCATTGACAAGGTAATAAATGACCTCTGGGTTCACAGTTTATCGAATTAAAGAAAATGAAATTAACTTAGTGTTTTAAGATCGAAATGTTATTGCAACAACGTAGAATGCGTATGCTTCAGTGAGCTGATGGAGTGAGATATAATATATTAATTCTATTCTTTTTATTAGAAGACTAAGGATTCTATTTTTATCAGCTATATCCTCATAAAAACTTCTACTATGTTTGATTTCAAAGAACAGTGTAAGATAAAGTTTATATTTTGAACAATTTAATACTCATTAGAAGAAATTTCTAATATTTGTTCAAAGAAAGTAATCTAAATATATTTTCGTGTTCTATAAAAAATTGTTTGAATTACATGTTTTAAAATCTGAATGCATTTTAAAAAAAGAACATGTTTATAAAAACTTCATTCAAATTTAATGTACTTTACATTATAAAGAAAATGCAAAGCGGGTAGAACACAAATTTATCATGGGATAGATAAAATGCACTTGCCTAATCAAATATATATGTGGAAATAACATTATTTGCTGAATGCCTTAAAATTATAAAGAAATTAGATCTTCAAAATGGAATTATGAATGCCTTAAATTATAAAAAGATTAGATTTTCAAAATGGAATTATGATTGTTAATAAATGAACTGTATATTAAGAAGATGAATATAAAGAGGAAACTAAATGTCAACTTAGGATATCCTAATATTATTCTCTTTAATGTTTAACAATGAAGGAATAAAAAAACTGCGACTTCGAAGGATTTTCATTCGCGAGGAACATTAACTTTTATAAATACCATTTAAGATTTTTGAAAATTATAATTGGGAAAAGTTAATTTCATTTTCTTTATCATCGTATTCATTTTATTATAAAAATGAATAATAAGAGAGAATTAATAATTTACAATATTTTTATTTTTATTTATGATTAATAAAGATTTAAATATCAGTTAAGAAATGTTAATATGGGAAAGGGATAATGTGAACTTGAGGTAAGAGATTAAATTATTTTTAAATCCACATATTATTATTTTCTATGACATGACACTACATTGTTTATACTAATCTAAATAGTTTAATAACAGTAATGTATGATAAATGAATAAATGATTAACATTGTTGTGAAGTATATATTTTTATATTAATAAATATAAATTACAGACAATCATTTTAACGAATGAAGGTATTATATACAAATGACTGGATTATTATTTGTATAACCCAATTATTGTAAAATAGTGTTAATATAAATGTCTAAATATTAGGATACTTATATTTTATATACATTGTAAAATCACGTAGTGTTATAGGTTTAGAAAATATATCTACT
Source organism: Epiperipatus broadwayi (assembly GCA_028023455.1). Classification (NCBI taxonomy): domain Eukaryota; kingdom Metazoa; phylum Onychophora; class Udeonychophora; order Euonychophora; family Peripatidae; genus Epiperipatus; species Epiperipatus broadwayi. The sequence continues at coordinate 7,087,377 of JAQFVV010006249.1, read as the reverse complement.
GTAAGCAAAGAGAATATTTATATTTTTAATATAAGGAGGTAGATATATAAATATTTTTTTTATATATTGTAAAATTTAAATTATTTAATTGTTAAATAAATAATTATGTTTTTTATATTAAATGAAGTCTTCAATTTTGTTTTATTTGATTTAAAGAGTTAGTGAGATTCGTTGTTAATATTACTTTAAAATATTGATAGGAACCCCTGAAGAGAGTAAATTGTTAAACTTCCCTGAGTTCAAAATCTGAGCATAACGGTAAAGTTAATTAAGGTGAAAATTGATTTGATGTGGATTAGATATAATAATTTTTTTAATAATAAATTAGTTATTGGGAACAAATATAGTCTTATATCAAAATTAAATCACATCATTCGTGGCATCCTATATGAAGACCTTAAATCTGACTTTAGTGAGATGCGACTGCCTTAACTTATCTTGTTGAGAGGGTGCATACCGTTACAATATGGAGACTTAAGTTCTCTGAAAGTGCTTAGCCATATAAATCTTTAATAATATTTTAGACAAGCTTCACTTTTTTGCGTAAAGCGCAATTGAAATTACTTACTACTCAAAGGTGAAGTAGAAAAATAGTATTTTATTTCAAATAATCTTTGTAACTGCTTCTTTTGAAAGGATAGTATAATTATTTTAATTATAATAACTTAACTATAAACATATGCCCAAATTGACAAAATCAGAATTATAAAAATCATATAATGGCCAAAAATAATTAATTTTATTTTTCATGCATCTCATTCATTCCGCTATCAGTTTTAAGAAGACATCAAACTACATTGATTTTTCCAAGCTTTCTCTTTCGTCAACAGAAATAGTTTGGAAAATAACTTTGTAAAACAGCAAAAAGTTTAATTTTAACCAAAGTGACTGCTCAGCCATGAATGAGAAGATAAAATCCTTAGGATATCTCTGATTGCCTTATCAGTTAAAGTGGTATTATCTCCCATGTCTGTGATAATGAATTACAATTGATATTGAAAAAATATGCATAACTATGGGCATTTTTAAATATTCTACTATGTACAAGAATCTCAATGGTATTACCAATATATTCAAAAGGCAATATATTTTTAGACAAATTTTCATGTAATGAAAATAATATACTTCCAAAAACAAAGGGGGAAAATCTACCATTAAAAAAAATCAAATATATCTGTGAACAAATTTATCTGGCTTTAATTTATTTGTTTTAAAGAATAGACTTTATATCTAATTTTATTTCTTCTGCTTGACATAATTTATTATTATTTTATATATGATTGTGGTATGAATAAAAGACAAAAGACATTGCAAGATTTTCAAGAATATGCATTGAAGGTAGGAGAAAGTCAAAAATAATTATGCTGCTCATAACTATTATAATTTAATGAATGAAGAGTTTACTAATATAAAGAACAAAAGGACCTTGGAACATATTTATTATAAATTAATACTATTTCTTTATTTAATATTAACAATCTTCTTATGAAAGTTATTTACTTTCAGCGGCGCTAACAGTAATTTAAAAATAATAAAAATATATATCCAGGATAAAATTGAGATGAATTTCTATATATTGTAATAGTGTAGAGTGGCCAATTTTGACAACATCATATATTATAAAGAAAATTAATAGTTCGGTGTGGTGACAACCTAAACAGGAATAGGAAAATGAGAAGACTTATTATTTCTCATGTTTTTATTCAATAGCAATTGATAAACTTATTAAAAGAAGTAGGGAAATTGCAATGAACCCGCGGGGAAGAGTAACTATATCTCCAAGGAAGAATGGCGAAAGATCCCACAACGTGATTAAAAGTTTTTTTTTTTTAATTTTTTGTTTTGGGAAATGGTGCAATGTACCAGTCAAAACATGTTGATCTATCTAACATGATCTGGAATGCAATGAAACATACTTCAAACCCAGTCAAGCCCGAAATTTAGGTCAGGGACCAACATGGATTCGAACCCACTCCCTAAGCCCCAGATCAAACACCTAATGAATAACATAATGATGGCACACAAGAATTTAATTCTAGGTCCGGCCAACTAGCAGAGCAGAGAAAATGAGACATATATTAACATATCAAGACTTAATTAACATAGGCATACACAGGGTTGTATGTGTGGAAGTGGAGAAAGAAATTCAAACAACAATAAACTACAAGTTAGGCAATAAAATAGTTTAATATAATGAATTAATTATATACATTATGAATTAATTGCATACATTAGTATGTGTGTGAATGAGCAAACGATTTACTAAATGATATATAATTACATAGTGAAATTCACGCGAACTATTCTCATATGCTCTTTATCAATGAAATAGTATATATACTGTAACCTTATATATTAGTGTAAAATATAAAGATTGATAGAACTGATTTAAAAATTTCTCTGTCTTCTTGGTGATTTGATTGGCTTGGTTTGCATTCTGAATAGACTATTTACTTGCATTCAAAATAATTTATTGGTGAGAATAAGTAATATTTTGCTTTTCTTATTGCTTGTATTGTTTTAATGTATTTAAAGTTGCTCTTTTCCATCCATTGATATGGGTCAAATATGTTTAACTTGTAAGAAATTGACAGCACACATCAAGTTTAGTAAAATGTGATTAAAAATAACAATAATTCTTATTTATTTAAAATAATCTTAGAAATTATTTTCATTTAATTCAAAAACCATTTGTTTAACTAATTTTTAATTATTAGATAAAAATATAATAAACGCATGTGTGCATTTCAGTGAAAGAGCGTTCAGTGAGAGCGTTCTTGGTATTATTAAGAAAAATGGTGTAAGCGTCACATGTAAACAAAACATGTTACGCATATTTTAAAAAATTATTGACAAGCAAATGGGTTAACCAATAATTCTCATATGAATTTAAATATATGGTGATATTTAATAACAGTATGAGTTTCTAAATTTAAAGGGTCTGTTCATGTCTGCCGGCCCAGTGAATCAAATCGCTAATAATTTGCTCAATATCTACATTTGAAATATGTTGGAATGTTTAACTTTAAAAGTAGAATTGGTAGCAGAAAATCAGTATGTTTTGGAATACTTTATTACATACAAACTGGCAACATTAAATAAATATTTTAATTGCAGATGTTTTCGAACATGAAAACTTTATTTAAAAAAAAAAAAAGAAGAGGTTTAAAATCAAATTTAAATGTTAAATTTTAGTGAAATGCTAGTTTAATGTTTTGTGTATCAGTAATTAAATAATAAAAAATTGATTATCTTATCTGAAGGTATATTTCCAGTTATGTATTTACTATTTAATTTGATAACTACTTAAATAATGATAACAGTCTTTTAACAATTAACTAAAACTACTTTCTGATTTTAATCGACAATTTTGAATTATTAAATTATTTTGCTCTAATTATTATTCCTAAATTTAAATGTGGATAGATAAATTAATATAGCCTGGATATCATAAACTTGGAACAATGCTATATAAAAATGTAGAATTTAATAACTTATGGAGAACACTTTCATTTAAACTCTACATGTCATGCTTTTAGAATTATCTCATATTCATGGAGCCCATGTAAAATTCATTAATTTAAAAGTACTCATAATAACTAGAACAAACGGATATAATCACAACTATGGGATTCGGCTATAATTTATAATTATTACTTCGTGTAATGTGTATTTATTGTTCAAGACATTTTATATTGATTTCACGGATATTTAATATTCTAAAAATGTTGTACACTTTTATTTATGTATTTAAGTAAGAATGAATTAATTTTAATTTTTATTGTTATATGAACTTATATGTGAGAGAACTAAATCACAGACAGTTCAGGAATTTCCTGGATGAAATAAATTGTGATTATTTAAATGTTTTGTATCATAATAATGTATGTTGGTTAAACCTTGGCAATGTTTGGAAAAGGGTATGGAATCTGAGACAAGAAATTCTGCTTTTCTATCAAATGAAAGACATTAATTGTGAATTTGTCACTAACATGAAAAACAATGAATGGACATGTGATCTTGCATTTGCAGTCGACATTTTCAATAAATTAAAAGAATTGAACATTAAATTACAAGGCAAAAATGTTTTGCACATGAATTATTTGTGGAAATTAAATCTTTCCAAGTGAAATTACAATTTTTGGCCAAACACCTCCATGATCAAAATTTTGTGCATTTTCCAATATTGCAGATGCAAACTATCAATCAAGTTTTTTCTAAGAAATATAGTAAGCAGTTGTCTGTTTTAAGACAACAGTTTTCAAGGCATTTTGCTGACTTTAAATCACTGGAAAATGAATTTACTTTGTTATGTTATACATTTAATAGCAATGTAGAAACAATATTGGATGATTTGCAATTAGTATTGATAGATCTTCAATCAGATAATGCACTGAAATTGTTTTTTATGAATATGGCACTCACTGTTTTTTATGCATCGCTCAATTCACAATAATTTTGTAATTTGAAAATCTTTGACAAAAAAATGTTGGTACTGTTTGCTTCAATATATATTAGTGAACAGACATTTTCCTATATGAATATAAATAAATCAAAAAATATGTCTGTTTTGTCAGATTCAAATTTATGTGCAATTTTAGGAATAGGTACTAGTAGTTTCAATCTGGATTATGATAGTTTAGAGCAGAATTGTAGACAATTGCATAAATCTCATTAATAAGAAAATAAAAAATATTTTTTGTTATATATTTTTGTGGGTAATAGTATGAAAACTGAACACTACCATCTGATGGCACTGTTTTTCACAAAATGCACATCAATATACCATTTTAATGGCCTTAACTTACAGCTGACAGTACAAGGTGTTTTTTGAGCCATAACAGGCCGCCTGAGGGTGATGTATTATACAATTATGTAACGAAATACTATGCCCATTGAATTGCGACAGTATTCATAAAATGAGCGCTCTTGAACTCTCGCTACGGTCTGATTTGATGGTGGTCGTATTTAAAAGAGACGAAACTTTGCAAAAATTCATTGTCGGAAATTTTTTAGAAAGCGTAGTGGAATTAGTATTCCATATTAAGAATTGTCATGTTGTCACACAGGCTTCCCTACCGTTTTGAAATGCAAAAAAGTTAAAAATATTATTTTCGGCAAATTTTTGAAAATTAAATGTGCCAATGCACATTTACGTGTGAATATATGCGAGAACAATAAAATGTAGTCTGCAAGTTGTCCAAATATGTTAAAGCTAAATCAATTGCCGGCCACAGAACTTGAGGCTATTGAATTTTTTCAAAAAGAGAAAATCCTTACGGATGCGAAGATCTGCACTTGCAAGAGAAAGATGCTGTTAGTAAATTATAGGCTATGGGAATTTTGTTGCCATTCCTGCAAACGTACCTGTAGTTTGAGTAGGGGAAGTTGGTTCGAGGGCTCAAAAATCTCATTACAGCTGTGAGACATACTATTGGAGTCATGACGAACTGGCAGTTAAACACACCATAGAGGAACTTGACATCTCCAGAAGCATCCTCATCAATGAAATACTGGTCTTCGAAAACTTTTCTGGAAGAGCCTGGTCTCTCACCCCTGCATTCAAATAGGAGGTCCAAACAAGATCAAGGACAAGAATGAGACACTATTCAGTAGTAGGAAGAACTATCAGGGCCGTATGTTACCACAATAATGGCTGTTTCGTGGTGTATGCCGTGAAACCAATGAAAGTTTCGCTGTGGCGGTACCTCTCACTCCGCGACCACCCTCTTCAAGGCCATCCTCGACAATATTCAGCCTGGAACCATATACAGTGATTGATGGAAAGGTTATAGAACATTTGACCTGGAGGCTGCAGGCTTTACACACATGATGGTCAATCACCATTACAACTTCGTTGACCCAGCCACAGGTATCCATACACAGAACATAGAAAGATTGGGGAGTTTTGAAGTGACATAATAAAAAGCAGCATGTTACAGCCAGAACCCTTGAGAATTATATAGCAGACTTCCTGTGGTGATGCCTGCAAAAAGGGCAGGACCTCTTCTGGGCCATACTAAACGAGGTGAGAAGGTCGAAGTGATTTTTTTTTTTTAATTTTAGTGTTAGTTTTGGCAGCTACTGTTTTTGTTTTTTATGCCTTCAAAAATGCTATTGATTTAATTATTTTGATTCGCAACTTGTCAAAATTATCATTTATTTTTTATTCAATCAAAAATTATTTTATGGCAAACTTGTTACTGTTGTTTTGGTTGTTCACATGATTATAAAGTAGATAGATAATATTTGATATACGAAAAAAAAAACATGTTTAAGAGTTTATTCAAAAGGCCCCACCAAAAAAAAAATAATAATAAAAAACTGTGTGGTAACATAATAAAATGTTCAAAAAGAAAATCCAAAAAAAAGTCGATAATTAAAAATCAAAACAAACCTTCCCCGCCACCCCACCTCCCCCAGCTTAAAAAAAGTGTTCTTTAAAAACAAACTGTTTGTCTTTTTTTAAAATTAAAGGTCCAAAAAATTAAGGAAGAACGTTTTGCTATCATATAAAGATTTCTGTAGCATAAAGATTTGAAACAAAAAAAAAAGCCTCATAATAAATTAACCAAACAAAAAAAAAAAGATGACAATTCAAGATCAAAACAACCCCTCTCCCCTCCACCCTCTAAAAAACCAAGTGTTGGTTTATTCAAAAGTACTGAATTGTTGAAGTCTTTCAGCAAATCAAAACATCAACTAAAAAAAAAGATAAGTTAAAAGCAAACAACCAACCCCCCCTCCGCCATCTAAAAATAACAAAATGTTTGTTACCGTATTTTTGTGTAAACAAACCAACAGAGCATTAATCGATAATTTAAAAGCAAACCAACACCCCTACATCATCTAAAAAGAAAGTGCTTGTTTCTTTAAAAAAAAAAAAAAAACCCAAAAAAAAACCATGTGAAAAAAAAATTGGTTTACCGTAAGTAATATTATGTAAAGAAACCTATGAACAGTTAGTCGTTAATTTACAAACAAACCAACACCCCTAGACAATCTAAAAACAAAGTATTTGTTTATTAAAAACAAAAAAACCCCGGGTGGAATAAAAAAGAAACTTTGGTGGTTTACCGTGGCCGATGAAAAAAAAATTAAAAACCGTTTGGAAAAAAAATATTTTACCGTAATATTATGTAAACCAACAGGCGACCTGTGAGTCTGTATATTTATGTGAACTGGGCAAAAAAGAGCGCAATCAGACGGTAGGGTTCAGTATTCATACAATTACCTTTTTGTGCTATATGTGAACATAATAAATTTGTATGAAAATTATGTTTTCAAATAATTCTTCTATTTATGTTATTTGCAGCCCGCTAGAAGTGTTATGAAAGGCCCTCAGTGGAAAAAGTTTGCCCATCCCTGTTCTAGTTGGAAGATTGATAATAATCTTCGGTAATACCCCGGGATAAATACAAACAAGTATTACTTTAAGAATTATTAGAGAAAAGAAATTCAATTTAAAATAAAATCAAAATCTTCCCCTGTTAAACTATTTATACTTCCACCCGTATATGTCTTCACGTAGACATTTTTCTTGCTCTTTACATACCTTTGAAATCATTGTGCTAATTGGACAATCTTTGTGCACCACCCACGACATGATAAAAGAAAGAAAAATGTCAAATAGTTCTCCCTTCCCTATCTACCAATAGAGTATGCAAAGAGGAATTTTAACTTGTCGGAGATATGGTTTTATTTGATAAAGGAAAATTGGGTGAAAAGTAAATTATAATTCAACTTCCCAATATACTATCCCAATGACTACCTCATTTATAATTCCCTATCTCGGGTACTTCGGGTAAATATTTCTACAATTTTTTATAACTGTGGTAAGCATATATTACAAATAGGTGAGTGTATTTTTTATTATACAACAAAACATACGATAAGCAAATGAAATGTAAGATAATACTATTTATTTAACTATTTCCCTCCACCACATATACATTTAAATAATATAAGATTAAATCATAAATCCATTATATGGCTTTCTACTTTAAATTTTGCTATTCTACACATAATATAAATCACGCAGGACTATTTGGATTTTATATTAAAGATATACATTTATGTTAAAAATAAAAAAATCCTTTTCCTAATTTATACGCATGTCAACTTATTTTGCCCTAAAATATAAAATGGGTCAAAGAGGGTGGCAAATGGGTGTGGTCTATACACCCTTCTCCCTGCACAAAACTCAAATGCTTAATTTCATAAATCTAACAAAATAATGACTCTAAAATTATACACAGGTGTAACCATTTGAACTTTCCTCAATTGCTAATATAAACTTTAAGGGATAGATACACCTTTACATTTAGGTACGCAAAGCTATATCTTACTCATTTCCCCCTTTTTTAAAAAAAATGTATATAGGCCGGCCATAGGACACTCAACATGAGGTGTCACCGCCATGATTAAAAATAAATAAGACATAAAGGCAAACGAAAAATACAAGAAAATGAGAATCCTACATTTAGTGGATTTAGGTAAGACCTATGTATATGCAATATTATTTTACAATATTATACATAAAAAAATATGATCATATCTAATAATGTGTTAATAAATATAGTACAATTATAAACTTATACTTATTATATCAACTCTATTAATACAACAATAAAAATTTAAAAAAATTATAAATATATCTTTTCTTTATAAATATATCTTTTCTTTTTTTTACTCATCTCTATTCTGCATTCTTTCAAAGTTCAAACTTCTGGGCTGACCAACTAAACAACTAGATGGGACAATGAAATTCACTTAAACTCCTTTCCATACTTGTAGAGTCCTTCAATCAGGATGCACTGGATCTATAGAACACACACCTTGGCGATTAAAGATCTGAACAGAGGGGGTGCACTGCTACGGTTCTTCTACTCCATAATTTTCCAGACAATTAAATAAAACTTGGTTATCATTTTAGGGATGTTTCTTTACTGGACAACTTAATATAAATTACCAATTCATGTGACTTCCACGGTAAGCTTGTTTTCCATGAAAAGGATTTACACCTTCATTCTTTCCTTTCTTTTTAAATGTGATTTGATGATAGTGCAACAAAATTTATCAAGGTTCTATTACCACGTTAACTATTAAAAATTCATCTTTGTTAATTCTAGAATTATACTCCTGGGTGCTTCATTTCTTATCACTTTACTAACAGCAATCCAAAATGTTTTCTTTTTTTTTCTGATTACCACTGAACTGCATATGATTAGATGATTTCCAAAATTATATGGGTGTTGGTAGCTTTAATTAATATCATTGCAAACCATGAAGAAAAACATTCAACAAAAGTTTATATCTGTATCATAACCGGCAGGTCCCATAAAAATATATATATATATATGCCACGTCACGAACAGCAGGAGAATTTCCATCAAACTCCCTCATGGACTAAAAAAATATTCAGTAACCAAACAGCATAACGAGCCAAAAGAATAATAATCATCTAATTCCTCTCCACCTCACGGATAAGTTATTATATATCCCTCAGTCTGCCCACAAGTTGCAATTGCTTATATCCCCCTTTGAGGTATTGCATCAGATAATTTTATTTTAAGTACATTCTTTTACAAATTTTCTTTCAAAATCTCTCTTTTTCCTTTTTTTTTTCTTTTTAGGAATTTCAAACTCCATATTGGAGTAATAGACTACCCACATTCTTTAGATGAAACGCTATTAATTCGATTTTACAAATTAATTAAAACTACTCTACCTGATTACATACAAAAAAATATATGAATAGAAATGATTAAATCCGCCCTTTTAATGGGGGATTCTTTTCACACAAAAAAAATATTAAAAAAAAAAAACATTTTAAAAACTATCAAAAAAAAAAAATAATAAAAAATTAAATATACAGAAATCTTTATACGTATACGAGCTGGACCATTTGCAATAAATATAATACATATACTAATAATTACACACAAAGAGATAAATATATAAAATATTCCACCATGTAAACAAATGCCCTTGCATGGCAAATACAGCCAGACTCTAAATCATTCCTGTTATAATCGGCTGCCCAGTGTGTGTCATGATATTCATTAACCACGAATACCCTGATCCAAAGAAAATAGTTCAGGAAATAGTGCAAATAGCACTCTGCACAATCAGGAGTTATAGTAGGAATAAGTTATGATAAGAGGTGACTGTCAGAAATAAATATGGTCGTTAAGTAAATTTAAGATTTAAAAAAAAAAGAAAAGCAAAGACTTTAAAATTTTGAAGTGATTTAGTAACTTAAAAATATGGCCATGAAAGAAAAATAACTTTAATGCATTATTATTATCAATTAGTACTAACCCTAACTAAAGTCTATTTTTTATCATTTTTTTAAATAAGTTCGGTAATATGTAACGAGATATATATACGTTACATTTAAATTTTAGTACTTAAATTTTTTTGTAGATATCTAATAATGAGTTAAATGCACAGACATTCAAAATGCACAAAGTTACTAATTTATTAATATGTTTCTTTAAATATTGAAAATAAAATAAACTTAAATAATTTATAGAATTGAAGCAAAGATTCTAATCTTAAAAATAACAAAGTTTTTAACAAAAATAAAATTACAAACAGGTCCTTAGGGCAAAATAATCATTAAAAAGATTACTACAAAATAGATGAGTCAAGAGATAAAAACAAAAGACTTGCTTTTCTCACACAAAATATATACACAGACCACAGGGGAAAAATTACTTAACCACAGAACCAATGAAATACATATATTAAATATGTCAGATGGATCCGAGTTATTCCTAGATAAAAGGCTTCAGGATTATAAAAAAAGAAATTCAAAACAATTAGAAGATTAGAATTTTTGAATTCATTTGTCGTCATTAAAAAAGAAAAAAAACTTGAGTTATTGTTGCCGGCATCAAAATGTAATCTGTTTAATCACGCTTCCCTTGGACCAACCGGCCAAAGACAGCTTTCATTTCCGTGTATCCCAGAATTGAACCACCGGAACCGTCTTCATAAATCGTCATTGTCCACAAGAAAATGGCCCCAACATGAAGACTGCGACTAAAATTACAAATAGAGTGATGAAAGTATAATAGAATTAATAATAGTGTAAATGAAAATTAACAAAGATAGATGTATATTTTCACTTACAAAATGTGATATAAGTGAGAAGACATAGGTTGGGTAATATATGGTTTAAATAGCCAGTTCAAAAAAAGTAAAAGGTATATAAAAAAAAAATTTGTGTGTGATATTAGCACGTATCAAATGAAATATATTAGAATCAGGGAAATGTACTGAAAGAAAGATGACCTAAACAAATGGCAAATGGGACTGAACAAAAGGTGTGGTGTACTGTGTAAAGTAATATGATATAAAATTTTATACAGAGAATTCAGGATTTTAAGTGTTTTAATATGAGTTAAAATTTATATATTTGGGATTTAAGATAATTACACAAGTCAAAATAATTTAATATGAGCATAAGAAGATAACGTAATAGACATATTCCCGAAATTACAGATAAAAATTCACAAAGTCACAGGATGTCATAATACTAATAAATGATGACTAAGCAAAAAAAAAAGTGAAAAAATCATCAGATAGTGAAATGAAGAATAGCATAAACTTAAAAATACCAGAGGAAAAACAGCCAGAAAAAAGTCTTGGATGACGAACAAAATGAACCCAAAAAACAAAATGAAGACCTGAAGTTAATGATGGAGTACTTTTTAAGTCATGTAAAAAATATGGCTCGAATACCGAAAGAATTAGAATAATGGAGAAAGGAGATGTATGAACAGAGAGCAGCTATGGACAAAAGGATCGAAGACATAAAGTGAAATAATGTGAAAAATGAACACAAGATTTTAGATGTTAGAAATGGGATATAGCAAGCAAAATCAAAGCAGGGAGGAGAGACCACAAAGATAGGATAGATATGCAGTTGGCCAAGTCAGGACATGAGGATCCAAAACAAGAGACTGGCTACCTAGAAACTCATATCCCCAGAACAGATATTAATTTAGTTCATATCAAACAAATGTCAACTATTCCAGCAGTCCCTATGCAAGATGAACTATTCTTCCCCTCCCCTACATAACCATAACTGCAGGAATCTAGGAACTCTGTCCTTGATTCAGACTCCACTATAACAGATGAACTTTCACAAATTGTTAAGAATAAAAATTAAAAAATCCAAAAAGAATAATAACAAATCTAAAGTCTCAGCTTGTATAAACGGTGATGCTGATGTGAATGACATGATAAAAGTTCATCAGATTCTGAATCTCTGATTGGTTTTAAAATTGGTAAAAAAATAAAGTCAAATCCTTCATCTACCATTGGTAATAAAAACCTCAAACCATCTTCTGAGTGCAGTAGGGCGAACCAACCCGAAACTTTTCCCAAGAAGCTATTCCTTATATTTTAGCTGATCAAATCTCTACTATTCTCGACAAGAAGCCTCACAAATCACGGATTAAAAATAAAGAAAAATGATATTTTTTACCAAGCTAACCACTCGCAAAGCTCAGATTATGGTAAGATCACGTTCCAATAGGCCCACTCCTGATTTGGTAATTACTGTTATTTCCCAGATTTCATTGCGTTATAAATGTTGAAGATCTATGGGTTTAATGTAAGATGTCTGACCTCTTTAAAAATACTCAAATTAATAACCAATTGGCTCAAACAATATTCACCACACAGTGTGTTTCTCAGACAACAAACCCCACCCTCTTTCAGACCCCAGTTTTCCGGATCTACTGGGAAGATTGGGTTTATTCTATCATTCAATCTCCCCCTTACTTTAAATATGACATGTGAGAGAGTGAAATTTATAATATTTAAAGTAACGGCACATTATCGGAGCTCAACTTGTGATCTAATAAAAAAACTGCATACAAAGATATTAAAAAGAAACATAAATCGCGTAACTTCAAAATCCCATTAAAAAAAATCAGCATAAAACAAGATAGAGGTGTATTTTTTTTATATAAAGGGGGTTCACCCATTACAATATATATATATATATAATGATTACAGTTTGGATTATCTTATGTTAATTAAACCAATTGAAACTAGAGGTTTTATTCCATATGAATCACATGTACCTATATATCATAAGCTGTCTGGATTGAAATCATTCTTATTTCGAAATGAAAAATTGTACAAATATACTAGTGATAAAATAAAAAATATACATTTATTTGTTAATGACTTGTTGAAAATTGGTTATTATAAAAATGCTATTACTAATATTATTAAAAAATTTAAAAAGAATCAACAATATAATAAAATTAAAAATAAAAATAATATCAAAATAAAATGGATTTCAATGCCATTTATATCGGATGAGCAGGTCAAATTTATAGTGGTTTGTGTCATATTGCTTTTTTTCTCAACAAATAATATAAATAGATTACTTAATAACTCTAAATTCAAAATTCGAAGTTTAATCAAAATTCTATTATATATAGATTGATACGTGGATGTGGCTTACAATACATCGGTGAATCTAAGTGTACATTTAAGAAGAGATGCTTTTATATAATAGAATTCCAAAAGAGAAACAATCTGGAATAGATGTAAATAAACACACATCATCTGTTATATTTGATCATAATAAATCAAGACAATATAAATTTAAATTTGATTATAAAAATATGAAAATTATTCAAATTGAACGTTAACATAATAAACGTACAATAAAAGAGGCTATGTTGATTTCAAGAAATCATCAAGTGTTAATAAATTGCCAGTCATCAAATGTTAAGATAACAAAATTGTGGGAAATTGAATTGAACTATGGGTATTGTTAAATGTCTCGTTTTGATTATTCAAGGTTATATAGTTGATAAAGACTACAAAATGTATAGTCGTAAGTACTTCTAAAAATAATATAATTTATGTAAATTTTACTGTATTTTGATATATATATATATTGATTTGTATATTACATATATTGTGGCACGAATACAGATATAAAACTTAATTTATTATGTATATATATGCTGTATGAATAAAGGAATGAACACAATTCCAACAAATGTAAATTTTATTACAAAGATGGAAGCTAATAAAGCTCATTTTATTATAATAGAGATCTTAAATGAAAAAAATATTAAAACTGTAGATTATCACCTGACGAATGTAAAAAAAAAAATAAAAGTCGAAAAAAATTACAGATGGTCAATGGAATTGCCTGGTCTTGAAAAAAAAAAAAGGTACTAAAAGGTTTTTGCTTTGTTTAAAAAGAAACCGGACCTCAACACATGTAGTAATAGATAAGAAAAGAATAAGGACTTTCTATAAAAAAAATTAGATTACAAAAAAAAAAAAATTAAACTATAAAACAAAGAGAATAAGATATATTTTGGAAAGAACAGTTTGTTGATACTGTGAAAAAAATAATTCTACACACATTAAATTGCTAAGTTTTGGAAATGTATAGAAAGCAGCCAATGTATTCACCGGCTATGAATATGCAAGGGTAAAGGCTTAAAAGCATGCTAGGCCTTTAAACACCATCCCTGAAGAGACGTGTGCTGCTGTGAAGTGGAACAACTGCTAATACTGGAAGAAAGCCACTACTAAAATAATTCAACCGTAACTTACTCTGAAAATGAATCAATACCAAGTGGAGAAATTAATTGGATTGAACACATAGGAAATCACCTATTTCTACACACCAGCAGAGCAAAGTATTACCATTACTTTTATATTTTTGTCATTATTGCAGGTAAAAACACTGGTAATACAAACTTTTATTGCATATATTTATTTCACTTCCAATATTACTACATTTTCCATGACAGTAAATAAAAACATTTAGAAAGTGATCAACTGATAAACTCTATTCATAATTTTAAAATAATACTCTAAATCTAAATGGATTTGACATGATTGTTTTTCTCTTGTAAATTTCTTTAATCATTTGTTAATCTATGCAGTGTGTGTATGTTTGTTTTATATATATTGTACCGATATTCTACAGTCCATACGTAAATAATTTTGTTAAAAAATTATCAGTTTGAAAAGTCGAAAGAAATTTAGAAAGGTTTGAAGAATTTTGATTTTTAAAAGGGCAACGGAAATCTCCAAAAGTCTAAAGAGTTTTTTTATTAATTAAATAAAATGCAGAAGGTAAAAGTCTAAAGAGTTCTTTTATTATTTTTGTTAGTTTAAAGAAAATATTATTCATAAAAGTTATAAAAGATTGATGAGGGAAAAAAAAGTTAGAGATGACAGTTTAAAAAATATAGAATGTTTATCACGTTAAAAGAACTCTCTCTCTCATTTAAATTAAAAAAGAAAAAAAGTATAAATTTAAACGAGTACTATATATGTGCGAGAGTAAACAAAAAATGATAAACGCGCGTATATGTGCATGTTAAAATAATATTGAAAAAACACATGAAAATAAATAACTTCAGCAATAACTACTGATTGAAAACAACATGTTTGCAATGCTATTTAATTAAGAAAGAATCTATAATCAACAACATAATTAAACTCTTATCAATTGAAATCGAAAGCAGTGGATAATGGATTTTTGCTGGTGGCAACGAAAACAGACTACAAAAAATGACAACATGTCATTACATAAATAAACCTAAATATTCATATGCAGACAGTTCAGATAAGTTTTAGAGCAGTCAATTAGTCTGGTTGATTCAATCTACAAGTTCAATTTGTCAGTCAGTCATGCATTGTTAATAGTCATCGGAACATACGATGAACTTCAAACCTAGTCCAAATACCAGTACTCTGCCAAAGATGAAGTAACAGCAGCCCAATAAGTGATAGCCGTCGGAATATCTACTGTTGTAATAATAGCGCCATGAAATAAATAACCATTCTCAACCTTAATAAAAGAAGTAACCAGAATCATCAATCAACAGCAATCCTCCGCAGAAGTATAAAACCAGCCGGCTGGTAATAAAACAAGTCAGAAACACACAACCAAAATCTCTACGCTCCAAAAACCTAGGTATTTAATAACTTTCTTCCATTTACAAATTCAAAGTAGTCATTGCCATCCATAAAGCCTCCAGAGTCAGTAGTAAAGGAATTCTATTGCCACATAAAGAACTATTGATATGTGTATTGGTTCGAATGCCTTATATTTCATATTTATCATACTATTTAATAATTTGTCATCTAACGTTGTTAGATTATATTTACATGTGTATTTAAAATGTGTGTGTGGCCATATAAGTACCTTAAATGTTTATGTTAATTAAAAAATATCTAAAGTAGTTCAAAACTTTAATAATTAGTGTTTAATTAAAATAAATTGGCTTTCAAACTTAATATCTGTCAGTCAATTCTTTATCATTAAGTAAATTTTACCACTAGTTAAATTTAGTAAAGTATTATTGTAGTTTCGATTGAGCTAGTCATGGGATAATCCTAGGCGCTGAGTTAATTTGCCATCGTTCGAAACGCGTTAATTCACCCTTTGGGATAGTTAATTGGTGCCCGGAATATTTCTTCCAAAACAAAAGAGCACTTTGAAAGAAGTTATGTTCTGGAAATGTAACACTAGTTATATGTTTTATAGCTACTATTTGTTCTTCTTTGTCTAAGAGGCCGGTATGAATACATCATTTAACATATCCGGTACAATTGGCATCCCACATTGGGCCCGAATTGAAGTGGGTTTGATCCAACAGACTCTACTCGCTAGGTTTAGCTGGGTTTAATCCTTACTTATCATAAATTTATAAACATATTATAAATATTATCTGACTGAACCGGCCTTCCGAGCAGAGTATATCAACAATACCCACAATCAGATCGAACTATATAACATGATCACATTTCCAGATCATGGCCCACCTCAACTGCTAGATTCAAACACCTACTATCCAAGCACTTTGTTTTTTTAATTGTCTTTAACTTTCATTTATTTTATTTCAATACGTACATATTTATGCTATGTTTACAATTGCACATATATATTTTACTAACAAGCTCACATTAATTAATCATTTACACACATGTATATTTTTCTAATAAACTCAATATTAGTTTCAATATTACTTTTTGTTTCTTTAACTCAAAAGAC
Organism: Epiperipatus broadwayi; assembly: GCA_028023455.1. NCBI lineage: Eukaryota > Metazoa > Onychophora > Udeonychophora > Euonychophora > Peripatidae > Epiperipatus > Epiperipatus broadwayi. The sequence continues at coordinate 7,070,315 of JAQFVV010006249.1, read as the reverse complement.
AAATTTTTTACTCATTTGAAAATCAACCTCTTTTAATTTTTGCCGTAAAGCTATGAATTAATTGTTTTTAGCAAAAAAACTCTTTAAACTTCTTTTAACTTGACGTTTCTAAAGCAAACCCCTTCCCCCCCTTTAATTAATTAATTGTAACTTTTATTTCAACAACTAATAATAGAAAAAAAAACTCTTTGATTTTTAATTTTATGTTTCGAAAACAAACTCTTTAAACTTTTACATATTATTTCCTTTTAGTGAACTATTTTATTTTAATAATTTTTAGACAAAATTATTATATTGTGACAGAATGGATTCGAACACAGTCACAAATAATATTAATTGGTATTTAAACCTTTATATGATAGCAAAAAGTTCTTCCTTTATTTTTTGCCTTTTTAAAAAAGCCTTAATTAAGTAGTTCATTTTCATAAATTAAACATTTTAGGGGGGTGAGGAGTTAGTTTATTTGACTCCAATGTACTGGAAACTTTGCATATTAATTTTAAATGTGTTTAAATATAGAATACATTTAAAGAGATAGATTAACAAAATATACGAATTATTGGAGGGAGGTTGGTTTTAAATTATTGCCTTTTTTTCCTTATTGACTTTTTATTGATTTCGAGCTATTTTGTGTTGTAAAGCCTTATTAATCAATTCAATTTTAATAAATGTTCAGTTGGTTTGATTTTTAATTATCATCTTTTATTTTTTTTATAATGAGATTTTTTTTACATATAAGTGTAGGCTGTTGAAATGATATATATGTGTGTGGAAACACTCATAAAAAATAAATAAATGGATCTGCAAATAAATATCACAATGAGATTTGTTTTGAGTTTCATTATCAAATCAGTTTTTTTATTAAAGACATAAAGATCACTATTATTCTTTGATCTTTTAGATAAAATAAATAAATAAATGATTCAACACTACTTTTCTTCTATACTTAATATTATAAAAAATGTAATTACTACTCTGTCATTTTGATACGCACACATACACAAATAATGTTAATATTTAGGATTGATCAATTATGTTTAATATTGAAATTAATAGAAAGCTTATGGTTAGTTTGAATGAATACATTTGTCTATTGCTGTTCCTTGGATATTTCTCACGGTTCATATCAACCTGTCCTGAGAGGTTAGCTAATGGCAGGCCTTAATAATTATCCCTACTTGTATTACCCCTCTTCCAGCACAATTCTTATGAAAATAAGATGGTACATGAAGTCATAAAGTGATGTCCATAAATATGCTGAGCAAAAAATTAGAGCAAATCTTATAAGTTGTTTTAAAGAAATATAAATTTCTACATTATAGAAATCCAGAAAGTCATATCATCAGTTAAATAAAATATCATTAATACACTAAGGTGGTTTATTCAAATTTACAGATAAGTTCAAAAGTACCTATTAACTAAATAGATGATTGTTATAATTATGTATATAGAAATATATATAGGGGATAGAGGGACACAGCCCATTTCATTACATATAATAAAAATATAGATAAATTAGAAATACTGGTGTAACAGGGGGTTGCTTATACTCACTCTCAACCCTTCACTGATTTTAGCACTAGTATTTTTTTACAAATAAAAAATATCAATATTTAATGGTATAACAATGACTTAAATCTGTCTTTTCAAGCTTGGGATTAGTTGTGTCTTCTTGACAGTAATATTTCTAGGTTTTAAATTCCGAAACAAAAACATAATTTGCTAAACTTTTTTTTTTACCTGCTTCTTTCTTTTTCAGATTTTAGTCAAAAATATTTATTTTTACACTAAAACATATTGATAAGGAATTCAATGAATTACGGCTGGAATTCATAATTGCGCAGTAAACATTTATTTTAATTCTGCATTAAATTATCATCAACTATAAATGGAAAAATATTTTTTAACAGCCTTTTTGTAATCTGAAAAATTATGAATTTGAATTTTAGATACTAAACTAAAAGAAATATAATTTTAAAAAGACAAATACATTTGCTGCAGATTCTCCTCAGGTCGTTTATAGCATAACCTGCCCTTAGCCCAAATGCCATGCCATATATTATGGGGAGAAGACAACAATTAAACAACAACACATGTATGCTTATAAAAAAACATAGAACGACACTTCTACATATCTTGAACATCTAAAAAAGAGTGGCTTTGACTTTGTTCCCGCCAACCATAAAATTGTGTGCATAGGAACAAACGACTCTAAAAAAAATAAAAAAGGCATATTTTATCAATGGTAACAATCATCCAATGAACAGACATGACACCTGCTTCGATATTTCTAAAAAATGGATAATCTAACTCATTTGCATATATTGAAGCAGTCAATCCTAATTAACGGTTGAGCTTCATAGTCCTTCATACTTATCAAATTACTAACCCCTGTTTAAACCTTATGTTCCATCCCACTCTTATGTTCAAGTATATCTATTTTATATGTGTGTGTGAGATATGCACCTAAAAAGTTACAAAGTTCAGCTTTTTAATATTTTTACTATTATTTATTATGAATTCTTCTTATTAAAATCAAGATATATTAGAGGCAGCTCAAATATATATATTGTACCCTTTTGACTAGGTCCAAATGAATTCACTTAATCAATTTTTGTAAATGAGATATTTATTTATATAAATTGTAATAAACTAAAGATCAGCTTTTCAAGCTAATTTACAAACGCTTTATGAATGTTAATAATAAATGAATACTTTCATTTCCAACACAAGATAAAGACTTTGCGAAAGAATAGAATGAATCCACCTATTCTTTCAACCCAAATGCTTAAGTATGGGCAAATCTTAAGTACTGGAAAAAATAGGTGGATTCATTCTATTCTTTCGCAAAGACTATCTTGTGTTGGAAATGAAAGTATTCATTTATTATTAACATTCATAAAGCACATGTACATTAGCTTGAAATGCTGATCTTAAGTTTATTCATCAATTTTTTAAAAAATTTAAACTAAGGATATATTTTAATTGGTATGACTACTGTATAATGTTGGCAATGTATTAAACTGTTTGTTAAAGTAAAAAAGAAATTATTAAATGCATAAAAACTATACTAATATGTGAAAATAGTCAAGTAAAGCCAAACAGTGTAATTTTTGTAGGGTTGGGAAATCTGGCCATAGTAAAATAGTATATTAAAAGTCTTCTTAAATAAGTTAAAAGCTAAATTTAAAATAATGACTTAAAATTAAATATCTTAGTGTATTTTAAAATAAAAATTATACTTAATATTTGTATTATAAATTGTTGATTTAAAATGTAATAATTTGTGATGGAGAAATGTATTTCATTTAACAGTATCAAAATTATTATTCAAAATTATATTATATTATTATTCTTTAATTTTTGTTAGTAGATAGTAATTAAAAATTGATGCAGAATGTCTGAGTTTTTTAAGTTATGTGTGCTTGCAAGTTTTTCTAATAAAGTTTCAAAACTGCTGTAGAATTGTATTATAAAATTGAAAACATTTGTTGGCCACAAGATAAAAATAAAAAAATTAACTGTTATAAAATAATTATGTTTTTTAAAAAACGAATATAGTTAATAAAAAATTAATTTTTAAAAAAGATACATTAACATTAAATGTTGGATAAATTAATAAAATCTTATTTTTAAATGTAGTTTTAAAGTATTTGATTTGATTAAATAAAAGTATAATATTAATTTGGAATTAAATAATATATCTAATATAATATTTGATGAGTTATAAATTTTATTTTTAATTTGAATTGTGCAATCTTGGCTATATGTAAATTAGATTACCAGTTAAAGATTTAATAGCCAATTAACTCATCAATTCAATTTACTATAAAAGCAGATGTTCACTTTTTTCTGTGTGCTTTAATCAATTCAATTGGGAATTTAATAAGTCAATTGTATGCTTTTAAATAACTCTCTTAATAATTTATTATTTTGAAAAAACTCAAAGTATTGTATAATTTATTACTTGGAATTATTTTAAAAGAGTAGTAAAAAATTATAAGTTTTATTAAGTTAAAATCATGCATTGTTAAAGCAACAAAGATTCCCTGCCAAATAGTCTATTAAAACTTAATCCAGCTTCGCAGTAACTATGGAATTCATACCAGTAATAATTGTATATTTGAGGAAAGTAAGGATAGAGGTACAGACACTAAATAAAAATATAATTCTAGAAATATTAATGGGAAAAATATACCATTAGTTATATTAATATCTTGGACATTGTTGAGAAAATTGGACAGAAAATTTTGTCATAAATTTAATTTAAATGCATTTTATCAGAGAAAAGATACCTGCATTTGAAAAAGCAAAGCTATATGGTAAAGACTTTAATTGTCAATATTTTGAAAAATATCGTTTTAAAAACGTTGCAGTAAATGTTTTAAAGGAAATATTATTTTTAAAGTTTATTGTGAATTTTTATTTAAAATGATGGAGAGATAAAAACTGATAATACTGCAAATTCATTTTATAGAGCAAGTCATCATTATTAAAAAAAATGCATTTATTTAATAATGTCAAACAAAATTTTTTAATGGAACAAAAGTGCGTAATTTCTTCCTGAATATGCCTGAATCCATATAGACGTAACAGATACATCATGCAGGATCCTATAGAATGAGAAAACTTCAGAGGATTATTTTTTAATTTTTTAAATCGATATCACCTTTAATATTCATTATCCTGAAAGATATAGACAAGGGACTATAATTTTTGTGAACTTTCAGCCGAGGATTAATGATTATTTCCACAAGTAACTTCAGATTTAAAAGTCGACTTCACATCATTTTTTTTACTTCATTTTTTTTTATCATTTGCGAATACACTGCATCGGGGGGAGAAAAGTTGTTCTCAAATGTTGACAGTGATTGTCATAGCAACGTACTTCAGGGAGGAAGCATCTATAAGGACTGATAATAACAATATTAGAAAAAAAAAATTTAAAAAAAAAAAATTTATAATGGATTGGAATTTTTATGTAAAAAATATGGTTTTAATTATTTTTATGTACTAATAATATTTTTATTATTATTATTATTGTAGGCAGGAAAATTACGTACAAAGTATTTACTAATATAGTATAATAATTACCGTAAAGAATATTTAATTCTCTGTAAAGTTTTTTATAATTATCGTTTTGAGTATGATAGTTTGCTGAGTAAATGCTAATCTTATTTAATATATTTTATAAAATGTGGACCAGAAAATATCTAAAATTGACAACTAGCAATTTGTCACTGTGGGTAAAATTTATAAAATATTAATTTTTACATGATGTATTTTTTTTAAATTGCTTGAAATATTTTATAATATTATCTTTTTCATATGAACGTATGAGTATATATGCGTGCATTAAAAACACATAGAACTTAGATTTTAAAAAAAAAATGCATACTTTTCTTTTATATTATTAATGTAATATGATTTAATGATGAATATAATTTATGATTCTTTAGTAAACAACCCTATTACTTTAAATGTTTTTAAAAAGTATTGATTTTATACATTGATACAAAATCATTTGTATTTTTATTGATGAATTTTGAAAGTGAAATAACCTTTTCTTGTTGAGTAGTTCTATATTGTTGAAATCATACGTGAATTTTACTATAATGTTTTGATTTTAATGCGCAAATACACGCACAACAACCGAGCTTCATCAAAATTAAATAACAATATATTATAAACTCAAAATAATTATAATATCTAATGCTTATTCTTTGTTGCCCATGATTATGAGAGCTAAGTTCTCTTGAAAGTGCTCAGGCATAATTCTTTAGATATTATAATTATTTTAAGTTTATAATATATTGTTATTTAATTTTGATGAAGCTCGGTTGTTGTGCGTGTATTTGCGCATTAAAATTATATACATGTATAATAAGCACCTGAGTTTAATAATTTCTTTTTATAATGTTTTGATAATTTTGGCAATGTAGATTGATAAATCTATTATGAAATTTTAAACTGGTAGTGATCTTGGGAGTATGAAAAGAAACCAAAGGGATGCCTGTATGTAGGACTTATGGGGAATAAAAAGTAATTTTATTATCGTAGTAGTTTATGCAGGTACAGATAACGTAGCCCTGTGACTTGTATATTTTTCCATGGGCATGGTTTTCTTAGTATTGAGTACTTTAATGTTCGTAAGGCTGAATAAATAGCCTGGACATTATTTTATAGTAGAGTTATTAGACAGAGAAGTTGTGCCTCTTTTCTTTTTGTATGCACTGTTGCCATGTTGATTATCCTATATGTTTATACTATTGAGTCAATACTCTAGTTAGTTCATACCTATGCATCGAATCGCTATCGTAATTTCAAAAGTTATTGCATCGTACAGAACTGTATTTATGAAGGAGAATAATAAATAATTATGGAAATTGTAGGATCGTTGTTTTTGAAAGAGGATAAGATAGATTTTTCTTGCTTTGATTTATGTTGAGATCAAATACAAATGAGATTAAAAGTAAACTCAAGCTATAAGGATAAAGAATCATAAATATTTCTGTATTTTATTAAAACTATTTTAGTTGTTTTCTCTTAGCATGCTGAAACCGCTCGAGGGCATAAATTTTATATAAACAAACATAAATATTACATTACCGGACCTTTTTTAAAAAATTAAGAATAAAATTATAAATATTTCCATTTATGAAATAAATTGGAAAAATCTTTTTTTTTTAAATAATCCTTATTTTTATAAAATAAATAAATAAATTTGTATTGTAACTTTAACAAGATGAAAAATAAATTACTTTTCTAAAATAAAATTGGCATCAAGGGGAAAAAAATTGTAATTTTAACAAGAAAAAAAATACTTTGTGGACATGTTCAGGTATTTAAACAACATAATATAAACAACTTTCAAAAAAAAAAAAACAGTACATCAAACAAGTTCCAAATTACACTGATCGACATGCAAGTCGAAGTTTTAATAAGATTGCCTAGAAAATGTCTTCAGACTTGTGAACAGGCTGCCACATCCACTCCGCCAGGTAGGTATCGAGTGTTTTTCTGGCTTCAAAAATTGTTTTAGTTTTTTTCTTATTAAAAATTATTTTGGAAATTAGCTTTTTAAACAAATTTAAAATATTTATTTTAATCGTAAAAAAAAAAAATCAATTTCCAAAATTTTTTAGCAAAAAATGAAAATCGTGAATTAAAAAAAAACGTGAATGTTTAATAACTGTGGGTCATGGGAAGAAATAGATAGAACAGTGATCGATGAACCATTAGCTTTCTGATCCATCAATTGCCCACTGCATTAAACTGCATGAAGTAACTGTGAACTAAGTATAAGGCAAATAAACTAAGACAGATAAAAATAAAAAGTATACCAATATTTCAGTTATAAGTACTTAATAAAACTATGTTTTTTTTTTTCAAAACCTAACTTTAACATTTGCATATTGAAAATATTTTTTGCGCTGAATTATTTGCTTTTTTGTAGACTAATTTATGATGAAATAATAATGGATGAAATTAATCATAGAATTAAACTTGGTTGGAGTGCTTTTAGTAGAAATAACTTGTTATTATAAGGAAATATGCTTATGTGTTCAAAAAAGAAGTTTTTTAACAAATGTGTTTTACCAGTTCTTAATTATGGATCTGAGACTTAGACACTTAATAGAAGAGCAATGTAGAGACTCCAGCCTACTCAAAGAAGTGAGAGATGCATGTTGGGAGTAACAAGAGATCGAAAAAGCAATGTATGGGTAAAAAAACAAAGAGGTGTTACTGACCTCATTGAAAAAATTAAAAGATTGAAATGGAGTTGGACTGGACATATTGCTAAAAGGGATGATAATAGATGGACAATTGAAATCTTAAACTGGATTCCAAGAGATTGTAAAAAGATCCAAAAAGAGACCGCATGTGAGATGGATGAAATAAAAAAGTGTGCAGGGATGATGTGGAGAAGAGAAGCTAAAGATTGGAGAAGATGGATTAAACTTGGAGAGATCTTTATCCTGCAGTGGATTGATAATGGTTGATGATGATGATGAATAAAGTCTACTAATACTCCTAATAGTTTAAATGCTCTTGTCCTGCCCTTCAGCTAATGACTGTAATTATTCAGAAATCTTCTAATTGTATTTTGCAGAACTTTGGTTTCAATAATCAAAATAAAATCTAGGGAAAAAAATTAGAAGAAAAAACACAAAAAATACTAAAAAATTTAAACTGTTAATTTATCTTTACAAATCCCTATCATTATGAAATAAAACTGCATTTATATCTATTATATAAGCAAGCTGACACTTATGAGCACACATTATGATGATCGTCAATCTAATATAAATAAAATTTAATCATGTAACATGATCGATTGTCAAAACTTGACAATACGCATCTTGAGTTAAGGCAATTTGCTTCAGTTGAACAATTAAAATAGAGTTCACATCCTTCATTACATCAAAAGACTAGTTAACGTATACGTGCAAATATACATAAAGTTATAGTTATTTTATAAATATAGTAGAACATATTTACTAGCAAACATGGACATGTAGGGAAACGGGTGATCGTGCGGCTTACATTGAAGAGATAGGACATGGTTTTTAATTTTAGCTAATTTATTAAATATTATTTAGTTTTCATATGAATACTGCTAACTTCACAAACCAATGCCTCTTAGTATGTGCGGATGTACAGATGTAGTACTAATGAACAAAAGAAATGGATAAAATTTTCATATTTGCCTAGTGTATATAATATATTAAAATAAAAAAAACTAAAAATTATATAGGTAAAAACATCTGGGATGGGCTAATAGCAAAAATTTAGATAAATTGATAACTAATTGTAGGGTGAAAGATAAAGTAAAATACAAGAGAGGAATGGTTTATAAATTCAGATGTAATTTTTGTAATATGGTTTGCTATGGCCAGATGGCAAAGCAATTGGGAGAAAGAGCTAAAGAACACAATGATGCTATTGCTAAGAGAGATGATAGATCTGTTATATGCTCATTATTTATAGTAGAGACATAAAGTAACTCGCATTGATAATATATAAGTATTCGAGATTATATTTAAAATGTTAATAGATGTAAAATATATGAAACAAACTATGTCATGTATAATAGACAAGTGTATAAATGTATACAAAACATCCACTAAATTGAATAATAAGTGATTAATGGATAAAGAATGGATAGCTAATTAATATATGTGGCTACATATCCATTCAATTTGTATAATAGATTAATTTTGTAATTTGACTGCATAAATATTACATAATAGATCAAGTTGGATATCCATTTGTTTATCTTGTTTCATGCATTGATATAGATGTGGCTCTATGTACTTTAAATCATGGTATTCTGGAGACATTTTGAAAAGGGCAAAAAAATATAATTTGCCAAAAAAGGCTTTTTTATGATAATTATATACTTTCTATGACCTTTGTTGTTCGTAGGAACGTATTTGTTAACATATTATTGATTACTTGAGGTGCAATATAAAAAGGAATTACTTCTGTTTCCGATTCTTTTTCTGTATAGTTTGAAATATATTAATTCTGATACTACCACATTGTATTACAATGGTGTATGCCTTTCTAATATCATTAGATAGTTTAATCTAGATGTTATGAGAATATTAATAACCGATATTTATGCTAAATTTCAAATTAATGTAAGTATCCTAAATACGTAATGGGCATCAAGACCAGTTGAATGCAGAAGCAAGTCACAGTTGAAATGGTAAGATTAATATTGTTTATTATACCCATTGTTGGGACATAGGAAGCATAGAGTGTATGCGAATGTATAAGTGGGACCTCTAAAAGAATTGAAGATTTTGTTTATAGCTGGAAAGTCAAATGTGGAGTGAACATACGAGAGATAGTTAAAAAAAATAGTATAACTAAAAGCTATGCCTTTAAATCAACGACAGTTAGTTAATATGGCTTAGATGACTAAATATGTGATTTATAAAGCTAAACGTAAGACACAATAGCATCAAACTATATATATTTCTATCAAAAGATTCAACAAGTTTTAAAAATTTACCTATGAATTTGTTAACTTATTTTACGTACCATTGTATAAAATAATTATTCATATTTGTAGTAAAATGAAATATGTTTAAAACAGAGTATAGGTAGTTGAGATACTTCAATGTTAAGTCCACATACCATATGAGAAGGGCATGTAATTCAATTGCACACAATTTAATGCAAAGAAAATGGTATTATAAATAAAACTGAAACAAACAATTAATTATATTTACTTTATATCTTGATAATTAAATAATTGTAAATATAATTAATTGTATGTTTCAATTTTATTTAGATTGATTATTATATTAAGTATATATCAATAACAACATTATGGACAAATAATTATTTTTATATTGGATATTTGAAGGAATAAAATACAAATTATCATTTTTAAATAACTGTAAACAGAATGGAATAATGCCTACATCATGTAAGTTTAGAATGAATAACATGAAGATTTGTAAAAATAAAGGTTTAAGTAATAAAATTCAAGTGACAATTTTAAATTGGTTTTTAAAAGAAAAACACATTGAAATTGATTATAATATTAAAAAGTATAATAGAAAGAAATATATTGCAATGGCTACTTAAAACATCATTACAAAGTTGAAGTTTTATAGGGGTGAAGAAAAGAAAACAAATTTATATATGTTCGATTTTGTTTATAAAACTTGGTAAAAAGTAAAACTTGATAAAAAGTTTTTTTTTTATGTTTATACATATATATTGTACCCTTTTGTTTAGGTTAGAATGGATTATTTGTAATAATTTACTGAAAAATTTTCAATTTTGAGGTTGGATAGGAGATATGTTGTGTGTTAATAATCTTTGAATAATTTAGTTAAGGCAAGTAAAATAATTGATGGATAATATTAGGTTGGTATTTGCAAGAAAACAGTTAACTAAAAATCATTATAAGATTGTATGGTTGGGAGAACTGGCCATAATAAATACTGATTTAATAAGTCTCATAAATAATAATTAGGGTAAATTTTAAAAGTAATTCTTTAAAGTTAAACGAATAGATTTAGTAATAATAATTGTATTTAATGGCTATATTTTTAAAATCATTTGATTAAAAAATAATAATGTGAGAGAAAAGTGTATTTTTTGGTTTTATAATATTAAAATAATTATTTTAAAATTGTGCTATAATAGTGATTATGTAACATTTTATAAATTAAATTATTATTTTAGTCTTTAAATTATTAGTGCCTTATTTAGTTTTGTAAATCACGTGACGCACACCTGTGTTCGAAAATAGAATAATATTATCTGTTATAAATGTTAAATTGGATTTTAAAAGTGAATATAATAAATAAAATCAGATTTATGTTTTTTGTTGAAAATAAATACGTTAAGTTCAAAATAAAGGTAGAAATGGTAATAAATATTGAAATGTGATTTTTAAAAATTATTTTAGAGTCTTTAGTAAGTGAAAATAAAATGTGAAAATTAAGTAAGAATTGAATAATATAATAAAAATAAATATTTAGTAAATTATTATTAACTTTAACTTTAAACCAATGTTCGTGGTCCCGGATAATTTGAGGCCAGGATTGTTTAATGGACCAATCAAAATTGGAATCAGCTGGAGTATTTAAGAGCTGTTTAAATTTTGGCAGACGATTATTGAGCTGTTATCTCATTCTACCGACATACTATTATAACATCGTAGTATTTCTACAATTTTCGGTAAAATATTTAGTAGTGTAATAATCCATTTTATTTAACTTCAATTTTTATAAAAATACAGCATTTTATTATTACAAGATCGTGATATGGAGAAAGAGGGCTAAAACTTAAATAATTCCTTACTTAGCTGCTTTGTTTTCGTTCAATTTGTCATCAACTTAAACATGAAGAAGTCATCACTAAATATAAAAAAATTAATGGAAGTATTCACATATTATTATCGTATAAAGTATATAATTTTGCCTGTGTTGATAAGTCATATTGATTTACGACTAAATTTCATAAAAAGAACGTCACGGAGAAAAATATATATATAAAAAAAAATTTCATTAAAAGATATAAAGTGAAATGATGTAATATATTTTATGAAGAAAATTTATTTAAAATACAACGGAAAAATACTTTAAAAAGAAAAACTTTTAAATTTGACTGAACAATTATTTTAGAACGTGGAGATATTTCTTTCTGAAGAAATATTGGAAATATTTTAAAATTAAATTTTTCCTAGAAAATATAAGATCATTTGCGAGTATGTAACTTATATCCTATTTTAAAAAATATTACAAGTTAGTCATTAAGGTATGCGGGTCATACAAAAGTTTATTTAAATTATTTGGGAAAATAATTTAAGTTATTTGAAAATATAGGGAGAAATATTGGTTGTATCAGAAGATATTAAACCTCAGTAAATATGGAAAAGTTACAAGAATTTGGAAAATTATCTTGACGAAGAGTATTTCAAAATTAGATATTTACCTAACAGTACCTGTTGAAATATTTAAAGTTTTGGAGATAAGAAAAATATTAATTACATTAGTGTAAGTCTTATAGAATAAAAGTAAACGTACCATATTTAACTTGAACTGTCATTTTGGATTATATTTTGCAACATTAAAAACTGGAGCATGCGTGATTATTGACGTCAAAAGTGTGTTACTAATGTTTTTTACCAGGAGAAAAGATACTTCCTGTAATGAACTTATTATCAAGAAAAGAACATTTCATCGTAAGAAATTCTAATAAAGTTATTGTAAATATGGTTTTAAATTTTTTTTTTTTTTACTAACAAAATTATGGTAATATTTATTCATAGTATAAATATAGCGTAGAAACAGAAAACATTAAATTATTTACTAACTTAGCAATTAAATTTTATTGTAAAAAAAAAAAAATCTTTAACTTAGTATATTTTAAAGTGTGATAATGTGGAATAAACGATAATAAAATGTTTATTTAGATCGTAATCCAGAAGACATCACTAAGTAATTGCCAACAGAAATTACTTATGGTAATAATGTAAATTATTAATAGTTTTAAAATGTGTTTGTTATTTTGTATGGATGAATGTGTATATAAAACACACCCCTACACATAATTTATCATTTGTTTAGTTATTTAAGAATATGCATAATTTTAATGATATCGTAAAGATATTTAAACATAAAAGAAATATAAGTATATGATTCTATTAAAACTGAATTGGATGTTTTGTTGAATAATTTAAAGTGTTAAAAATATGACACTGATTCTGATTGTTTGTGCTAAAGTTTGAGAACTATTAAAGAATGAAATAATCTTGTCTTATTAGTTAGTTAGACTGTTATTCTAAAAATGAATTTATTTGTTATTATAGAAATGAGAAGATGAATTTAGCGATGTAAATTGGTGAATTTTAAATGCTAATATCTTAGTATTAGGTTATATAAGACCAGGATAATATTGTATGTAAGGTTTATTTATATGGGAAGAAGAATATACTATATTGATGTTTATACAAGTATAGCTAACATAGCCCTATATCTTGTTTATATTCATGGCAGTGTTTATTTTTCTATGTGTTAAAGCTTAATGTGCCATAGTGCTGAATGAATAGCCTGGACATTATACTTGGTAGAAGAGGTTATTAAACAAATAAGTTATACCTCAGTTCATGTACACTGTGCCCATGATGGTTAGTTAATAAAAGGTTAAGTTGAAGTTATAGTTTACCCCATATGCCTACTAGTTTATGTGTTATTGAAATTTATTGGATTACATTGTAAAAGATAGTTGTTTTAAAATTGGAAATAATAAATGAGTTTGGAAATAGAGAATTGTTAAATTGGATAAGATAAGTTATGTTGCTTAGATTATAATAAGTGTAAAAATTATAAAAACATAATTTCATCAGTGAAAGAATCATAAAACTTTCATAATTAAAAATAATATTTATTTATTTTTTTATAAAATAAATAGTTGATAATTTAAAAGAATTTATAATGATATTACTTAATTATTAAGAATTTTTTTAAAAGACATACTTATAATGCATATTTTTATTTATGATTAAAGGTAATAGACTGAATCGTGTTGAATGAATGAAAGTAGTCATAAGTTTTACAAAAATAATTTTATAACAACACACCAATACATACATGATATTTAAAGTTTAAAATAATAATTAGTAAGTAGGTTAGTTTGATGGTATGCTATGAATTAAGGTTGTTCACATGAATATTATTGAAGAATGACTACACAGAATAATAAATTATTTTTTAAAAACTAAATAACAAGGATAAGTTCATAGTAAAAGTATTACCTATATTTTTTTTTTTTAAACCTATATATTAATAATATTGAATAACTGTAATAAAAAAGTTATATAATGATATTTTAAAAAAAAAAAAAGAAATATTTTATTTAAGAAGTGTTCTGTATCTTATATTTTAAGTCATTTGTTTTGTCTTGGAAAAGTACCTGAATATAAATAGAATTCTATCAAAATGTAAATAAAGTAAATAATTTTATTGTCAAGTTTGTTAATAAAGTTGTTAAAATTGTTTTATAAGTCTTGGTGTTGACTCAGTTTCTTCATATCACAATTACATAATCACAGATAATTATAATTAAGACATAATATTTGCACATCATAAATAAAAATTTTATTTAAGAGTTATACTATTTTATTGATATATTTTATTTAAGAAGTTTTACTTAGTGTATTACTATGATGGTCATGGAATAATTACCAAAGATTTACATTAAATTATCTTAGTAATGATTGCCACATATTCTCAGATTATACTATCATATCATACATGTTTACTTAAAATGCCATAGGGATAATAGAAAATTATATTACATTTTTATTATAAGATATACAAAAATAACATTATAAATAGAAAGATAGGAGAGTGAATTATAGATTAAAGATTAGTATTACTATTTGTTATTATTATTAAATTGTAGTTAGGAATGATATTAAATCTCTTATCATAATTGATTACAAAAACGATAATTAATTTTTTCATTATTTTAAGAGAACCTGAGATAATTTGAATTAAATTAGTTTGAGAAAGATATTTAAATTAATTTGTTAAAAGCAATTTACTTAATTAGTTTTGATTAAAGATGTAAGAGTACTATAAATGTAGTATTTGAGTAATAGGAATAAGGATAGTATTCTTATGCCATTAAGGTGATATTCAGTGGGAGATTATCTTAATGTATTCGCTCTACCACTTGTAAACTCACTTCATAGTCTCATGATTTGATTAGATATTCATTTATTTCATTTTATAAACCAGAACTATATTATTATTTATTAAATTAAGTTAATTTAATCATTGATATTCTTAAAAATATAGTTATTGTTAATTTAAATACATTTTAGATAAACATAGTTATTTATCTGAGCTAGATCAAGTGATTATAATTATATATTTCCTGGAGGTGAGGGTACAATATATATGTATGTACATGGGAGTTATATTTTAACCCACAGCTATATTTAGTTTTTAATTTTGGAAAAAAAAAAAAAAACTAAGATTAGCTTTTTTTTTGTAAAGGTGAATTGTATAAATTGCCTTTCAGATTTAAGATTTATATTGATAAGAGTGACTAATTAAACAAAGAAAAGAATATTTCATTTGTTAATCCCTGGATCTGAAAAAGGCAATTTATTTTCTTGAATTGCATAGCTATTGTTAGATAGATGAACAATTTTATATATTTTAATGAAAAAAAAAAAAGTTTTGTAATTGGTTCAGATACCAGAGATTCTTCTACAAAAAACTTAATCAGGCTATTGTATTAGTTACGTCAACTCCAAGGAGATTCTAGCACCAACTTGGAAAGATGCGGGCACAAACTCTGAAAGATACTTGCACAAATTATTCCTGCAAAGACTCTGAGAGGACAATTCTTGCATATTCTGAAAAAAAGCTGATCCTGCAATTATTGTACTTAGAATAAACGGTACTTGAGTATTAACTAAGCTATGACATACTACACCGAAGGCATACTATTCTAATCTTACGATCTTTAAGATAACATCTCCTAGTGATTTGCTAACAAACTTAATCGATAAAGTTTGGCCGCAGATCACGTGGAGAAGTCACCTTGAAGATTGCAAGATTAGAATAGTATGTCTTCGGGGTAGTACGTCATAGCATAGTTAATAGCAAAAAAGGAGACGTCGAATGTCACCATGTTTGGTCATTCGAAATAATAACTAATAATGTACTATGGGAAAAAAATTATCAAAAAATGAATATTATAAAGAATCATAATTTTTAACGATATTTAACTAATCATTTGACCCTGAAAATGATTTTAAAAAAATCAAAAATGAATATTATAAATAATCATTACCCAATTTTTAATGATATTTAACTAATCATTTGACCCCGAAAACAAAGAAATTAACTAATCATATATATTATCAGACTAGAAGCCGTTGCAAAATAATAACTAATAATTTACTATGATAAAAAATTAGTATCAAAAATATTATAAATAATCAAAACAATTTTTAACAAAAATGATAAAAAAAAAAATTATTAAAAAATGAATATTATAAATAATCATTACAATTTTCTGCAGGGATATTTAACTATTCATTCGAACCCGAAACAAAGAAGTGAACTAATCATTAGAATTTTTTTCAGACTAAATTTTCAGTCCAAAAATGAGACACATTTATTTTCAGAACAGCAGTAATAATTTACTCCGATAAGAAATGCGATAATAAGTCATAATTTATTACAGTAACATATTATCAAAAATAAATATTATAATCGGCATAGCATAATTAATACCAAAGAGAGAGACATGTCGAATGTCACCATGTTGGCCATTTGCAAAATAATAACTAATAATTTACTACGATAAAAAGTTTATCAAAAATGAATATTATAAATAATCATTATAATTTTTAACGATTTTTAAGTAAATCATTTGACCCTGAAACAAAGAAATGAACTAATCATTATAATTTTTTGTCAGACAAAAGTATGTATTGGCAGTGCCTTTTGGCAGGGAAAAATCGTCGGAGAAGATCCCCTCCCCCCTGCCAATTTTCAGTCCAAAAAATGAGACATTTAATTTCAGAACCGCAGTAATAATTTACTCCGATAATAAATGGACTAATAAGTAATATTTTATTACAGTAAAATATTATTAAAAATAAGTATTATAAATAATCTTTATAAAGGTATTTAACTAATTATTTACATTTTTTAAAAAAAGAAAATTGTTCTCAATTATTAACTATAAATAATTGCCTTTATGAGATAGTGCGATACTGAAATCGCTTATTTTTCGGAAAAGACTGTAAGTCCCAATAACTTAATATGGCTTTCTTTTCCTTTTCTTGGTTAGACATTTTTGGTTAATTAGTCATAAATGGTAATAGTAATACAATAAATTAGTAATAAAATTTTATAAATTAGGAATACAATTTGATAAATTAGTAATAAAAATTGATAAAATTAGTAATAAAATCAGTAATAGTTCAGCGATCAAAATATAAAATAAGCAATCAAAATATTCAATTCTTACAATGGTTGATCAGACACAATAAAAAAAAGGTCTCACTTGGTCAATGCAAGCAGGTAAAAGACAGATATTTACCCAGAATTCACTGCAGTATTCCAAAATCTCAAAAGTGACCACGAACCCACCTTCACCACTCCTATTGATTAGTCACGCCAATGTTTCAGTTGCCATGCCATTGCTTTAGTTCATCGTCGATGCTATCTACTGGTGGGTTGTGTAGTACATCATAGCTTAGTTAATACTCAAATACCAAATAAACACTAAACTTACTGCAAGGATATTTTCTCATACCATGATTTGCTTAGCTTTTCGCCAGGACAGGTTCGTGCTCCCTGTGTCTCCATTAACTGCCTATAATGCCATAAGAACCAACTACAAAACAAACCACTAACTGACTTGCCCAAGTTTACCATCAGTGAATCCAGATCAATGGACCATGCTCAATAAGCCTAGTGCACTAGCATTTAACTATTTTGTTATGGTACATTATGTTCTACAATTTAACTGTTTTTATTGTCTTAAATTTGTCTTCTTTTTAAATATACATGTGTTTTAAGTTATTTTATTTTGTGTAATTCGGTTTCTGTGCGTTGATGTTTTTCTCTTAAAGAATGCTAGTTTCAAACCAGTGCTATAGGTTCAGTTCAAGTCTTGGTAAGTAAGGTATTATAAGCTTAATTGTAATCTCACACTTCTTTTTGTTCAAGAGAGCAGTCTGGCTATTACAGACTATTTTAATTAACTTCCGGCTCGTGACCATTTTCTTATTAGCTCTACTTATGTTGTGAAACTATAAGTATTACAAAATATAATAGACTAGATTTATTCCTTCAAGCTTCCCATTCATTTATTACAGGCCCATACGATCGTTTTACTCTCTCAATAGGTAGATCATGAGCTCCTTCCTAGCCTGTCTCACTCAGAGGAAGGTCTCTTTTTAAAAGTAATGTTTTGTAAGCCACACATGGGAGCCAATATTAAAACTTTATGTGAGATGTTTTGTTCGGATGTTTGAGAAAAATAAACAGAAACAATAGATGAAAACGGTGAAATAGTCAGTGGTAGGATAAAGGTTAATGGAGAGGGGTAGGTAGTTTCGGATTTGTCCATATTTAATGTTTTAATATTAAAAAAAGAGTTTATTAAATCTATGTTCGTAAAATTTAAAAAAAGGGAAGAGTTTAAGTTTGCATTTTAAAAATAAAACTAAAAAAAGTTAGCAATTGAAGATTAGAAAAAAAAAACAATAAACAGATTTAAAAGAAAAGTTTCATTTGTAATTTAAATAGAGTTGGAGAAGAGGCTGAGGATAGACAAGTTAGCATCATGGCCAAAATAGATTGGCAAATAAAATCTTTTAGGGCTGATATTTAGAAAAGCCCATTGAGCATTTGGAGAGCCTGCAAGAGATGTTTCAATTTCATAATTGCCAGGCGACTGAACAAGTGGCAATTGCACACAACTATTTACAATGGATGGCTGAGGATTGGTGGCATATTTTAAAGACTAAGCCAATGACTTTTTGGGGTAGAATCAAATCTTCATCAATATATCACAAGAAAGATATACTAGGAGTAATGGAGAAACTTACACCCAGTTTTTCTGCAGACAAGCACCAAGGCTAAAGTCATTGATAGATTTCTTTTTATCTGAGAGGCTGATATGCTGAATAGTATTGAGCAACATGCCAGGCGATATACAACACACCAAGTTGTGTAGTAGCAACATTTACTTTGAAGAAACGGTCAAACTGTTAAATGAAATAGAACATAATCAGGCCCCAAGAAGAAGTTGAGAAAAGAAAAAAAGAACAATGCAGGGTGATCAGATAAATTTCAATAGTAACTGGTCAAAAGAGTCAATTACCAGCTTCAATAAAAAAGTAAAGAAAGCAGTAGGAGTGTAGCTAATGTGGTGGTGGACCAAGAAGAACCAGCATGGAATGTAGCTATGCAGACTTGCCCTATTATCAGTATAAAGACTGGAGATATCATTACAGAAGCATTGATTGATTCAGAAAGTCAAATGTTGTTGCTCTCTAGTATGTTTTGTGAAATAAGAGACCAGCTGCATTTGTATACACTTCCAATAAAAAGAATGCAGGTGACGCTGGCTAATGGCAAGGCAAATATTGAAACCAAACAGGTATGGTTACAGTTGCATCTGGGTAAGATAGAGTTAGACTATGTCTTTTTGATAATGCCTGGTCTTATACAAGATGTTATAATTGGGACTGATTTTTTATATAAGCATAGATGTGTTGGATTATGACAAATGTTAATTTCTTTGCCAAGACATTTTGATGCCATTTAAAGGGCTGAAGAATTATAAGCTACTTCAGGTACAGTGCGTTCAGCAAGTGAGGGATACTGTGGAAATGCAAAATAAAGTGTCACAGTCTATTTTAAAAGGAATGAAAGAACAACACCCTCAAATGGAACTGTTGAGGGAGTTTTATTTAGTTTTTTCGAATAGACCTAAGAACATTGAGGAGTATGTGCATCGCATTCGAGTTAACGATGAAAGGCATTTCCAGAGTCATTCATACCCCATTCCATTTCAATATAAGGCTGAGGTAGATCTTCAAATACAGCAAATGATTGGGGAGTCATTGGAAAGCACACATCCACATATATTAATCAATTGGTAGAGGTAAAAAAGAAAGATGGATCTGTTAGGATATGTTTGGATGCCCGGAGATTAAATGCCATTACTGTTCTGGAAACGTTCCTCCTACAATAGCGGAACTTCTCTCAAAATTTCAAGGGAAAATCATTTTCTCTACATTGGATTTGACCTCCAGTTACTGGCAGATCCTTCTACACTTATCTGGGTGGTTGTTTTATTGATATCCACACTGCAGGATGGCATTGTTTTTTTTGAATAAATATAGATTATGAACATTCCCAGGCCTTTTTTTTTTTCAATTTGAATTACTTGTTTTTGACTTTTTTTTTTATTTAAAAATAAATTAAACACAAATTTTATTTCATTTTTTGTAAACATTTTATTTTTATTAACATCAACAAATAATAAATAAATATAAAATAAAATCAACACATTGTAAAAATTCTACGGTATATTTTTATGGCTTGCAGTTTTTTTAAAAAACTAACTTCAACAAAATGATGAAGTTACAGAGTTTTATACACAATTAAAGACCATAAACAAACTCAAAATTTAGTAGACATTTTTTTGTATTACCGCTTTTTTTAAACAATAACATCAATAAAATTATGAAGTAACACTGTTTTAAAGACAAATAAATCAAACAAACAAACTCGAAACTTCGTAGACATTTTTTTTTTTTTTTTAAAGTTAAACTTAGTAGCCTTTTTTTAAAAAAATTATGACACTTTTTTATTTGTAAAAATAACATTTTTTTTAACATTTTAAAACAAACTTCAAAGTTATTAGCTTTTTTTTTTTTTGGTTACACAAATAAATCAAAAAGTATGGGGAAGTATGGAGGTGTTTATTATATCTATAAACATATGTCATATGGAATAGAGAAAGGTGAATAATTCTGTGTGTAGTAAATTCAAAAAATCAGATATATTAATCTTTAATTCAGGTTTAAAGTATATATCTGTGCTAGAACTAATCTCTAGCTTCGAGGATGTTTAGTAATAATCATCCGTGTATTTAGCAGAAATGGATGGCATCGAGGTTGGGAGTGGAGGGAGTTTCACAATGATAAATGAAAATGGAACAAATAAATAATACAAACAAACTTTAAACTTAGTATGCTAATTTTTTTTTGGAATGCCACTTTTTTTTTTTTGGATTCACAAATAAATAATACAAAGTTTTATTGGATTGCCGCTTTTTTAAAAAACAATTACCAACAAGTTCAAAGTTATTAAGCTTTTTTTTTTTTTTGGTTACATCAATAAATAACACAAACTTTTTTTGGATTTCCGCTTTTTTTAAAAAGTTATCAACAAATTCAACGTTATTAAGCTTTTTTTTATTTTTTTGGTTACATCAATAAATAACACAAACTTTTTTTGGATTACCGGTTTTTTTTTAAAAAAAAAAACAGTTGTCAACAAGTTCAAAGTTATTAAGCTTTTTTTTTTTTTGCTCACACAAATAATTCACACAAACAAACTTTAAAGTTAGTGGGGTTTTTTTTTTTTTGGATTATCGTTTTTTTTTCATAAACTAACATTAACAAAAATAAAACTTATTACCCCCCCCCCCACTACTACACGATAATATCTCTAATAGAATGTATTAAAAAAAAAATTTCCTATAATAAGACTTTCAATTTTTATCACTTATTCAATCTGGTACGTGAGTTGTTAGTTAATATATACCCAGCTTCAACCAGATCAAAACTGATGCTTATTGCAATCAATACAAGATAAAATCAAGAGATCAATTACTATCTTCAAAATTAATTATTGTGGTCAGTATATGCGGAACCAAAATCTTTCGCCTGGTATAATATATTAAAAAGAAATATATCTGAAGATTTATTTCAGTGTATAAAGATTGGTTTGTTGGTTCATAATGTTGAATTAAAAAATAGACTTTGAAAAAATATGATCGTAAATGAAAATGGTTATATTACAAAGAAGAAAATTTTTAAAGTGGATTAAATAATATGTATACTGTGCCAGGCATTCTAAGAGTGACCACCCCCAAAGTGGCTGTAGTTGAAGCTACAGCTCAATTATGCATTATAAAATTATTAATCTATGTAGTTATTATATAATCAAAATAATTAACGGGCTATGAAATATAAATATAGTGTAACCCATTGACATCCAATACGACTAACGAAAATTACGACTTTCAGCTGAGTTTGTGCGTAATTGGTAAACATCATACATACGGGACTTATTCCTTTCTTTGCATCATTTTGTTTTCTGCAAGTATATATAAGAATTGTTTCTCTATGATAATTTTTAGACTTTTTGACATTTTTAGCGAAAGGTAATTAAAATTTTATTTTTCATTTTTATTATTTTAGATATGTAAAAAGTTATTCCACAATGAATGCTGGAGATTTTACTTCTGATTTTCCAATAAATGTCTGCGATTCTGGGCCTTCTAGCAGCTCATCCGATGAATGTCTTTTTGATAGTTCAGACGATGAAGTAGCTGCAGCACCCAAAAATAAAAAAATGAAGTCATCAATAAGAAATGTCAGGATGAGTAACCGACGCTTGGACCTTCGTCTTGACTGGACTCTGATACATTTCTGGATAATGTTCAAGGGTCACACATGGCAATCGGAACATTTACTAAGTCATCTGGGCTAAATTTTCCCATCACCTGTGAGTATGAAATTACTGATCTTTTTTATTTATTATTTGATAAAAAAATATATAAATATATACGTGCTGAGACAAATAAATATGCTGTAGAATGAAAAAAAGTTTGGGATTGGGGTAATCCTGTCACCCCGTGAGTTAGATACATTTTTTGGCATGATTATAAATACGAAGTGTATCACGCATGACCAAGTTTGAATTCATTTGGTCTATGGATGAATTTTTGCATCAGCCCGAACTTGCTAAAGTTATGACCCGCAATTGATATATATCAATTTTAGGCAATTTACATTTTAGTGATAGTAAAATCATGCCACTAGTGATAAGTTTGATAGAATTTATAAAATCAGGCCTATTATAGATCTCTGTAATTGTTAACTTCAAAGCTGCATATCAGATGCACCAAGAAATAGCAGTTGATGAGGCAATTACCAATTTCAAGGGTTGTAATGCCACAAAACAGTTTGATGCCTCAAAACCAATAAAGAGGCTTCAGATGGTGGGTTTGTGCAGATATGCATAAAGGATATGTATACCATATGGAGTTGTATACAGGCAAAAATGCAACTTCGAATGCTAGCCTGAATCTGGGAACCCGAGAAGTGCTTTCAGTGGTTTTGCCACAATTTGCTAAACAGAATCATATTATTTTTTGTGACAGATATTTTACTAGCCCACAATTAGCTCAAAAGCTATCTGCAAGTAAAATATCTTGCTGTGGCACACTGAAAGCTGATAGGAGGGGTATTCCAGATAGCATTCGCAATAAATATAAAAATTATAAACACATGAATAGAGGAGACTATTATTCTGTTATAGATAGTGGTCTTGAATTTCTAGTTTGGATGGATAAGAAGCCAATTGTTATGCTAAATAATGCTTATCCACCATCTGGGGATTATACTGTAATTAGGACACATAAAGATGGTTCAAAACATACATATCAATGTCCAATTGCAATAAGAAAATACAACTGATTCAGGGGTGGGGTTGATTTAGCCAACCAGAACTGCTCTGTGTACGGTTGCTTATTTTGGCATTGCTTTGATACAGCTATTACTAATTCCTACATTTTATATATGGTCCAAAAACAACTAAGGCCTAAATCACATCTGGAATATAGGATAGCTTTATCAAAGAGCCTTACTGGTGACTTCTCCTCCAGGAAGTTGAAGCCTTCAGTAAGTGGATGTCTCACTCCTATTGCCCACCATACCATTTCTGATATGCGCACTGGTAAGACACCAGGCAAAAGATGTGTTGTTTGTTGGAGAAACAAAAATGCAGCACACAAGTCTTTGGATGTGCGGCATGTGGATCTATTCCATTGTGCAAAGAGAGAGACTGCTTTGCTGTTTATCATAACAGTGGAGCAGCTCAAGTTCCTCTCTAAATGGACATCCACACAGACACAACACATCACTGCCCATCCTTACTCAACCATGTTTCTACTTTGCAATAGGTAAGATATATGATTTTATTTATGATTATTCATTTATTGCAAGATTATATATAGTAACTTACTTTTGTTGCAATTTGGTAATCTCTTGATTTCTTTATTAGATGTTTCTCCACAAATTACTACACCATTGACCCTGACTCAATCATCTTTATACTTTGCAATAGGTAAGATATATGATTTTATTTATATGATTGTTCATTTATCGCATGATTACAGTAACACTGTACTCTTGTTGCAATTTTGTAATCTCATGATTTTTTAAGTTTTAGGTGAAACAAATGTATTTTTATGTATGTAAAAGTTTATTCTACACAACTGGAATCTCATGTAATATAAAATATTTTATACAGACTTTCTGGCTTCCTCAATCCATCCACTCTGTTACAGCACCATGTATTTGAACCTAATCTTTCTTCCACACATGTAATCATTGTTCATAAAAAAAAAATTATCCTTATTGATTTATTTTTATTCATTTTATTTTTTATGAGTTTGATATTTATTTATTTTTTGAATACACTGTTCTGTTACTTTTTTCTCATTAAAATCCATTCATATTGTTAATAGATACTTTTGCACCAAATGAACACATTTGGCTCTAGAATGAAAATGGACCACAGCAAGGCCGCTGTGTTAGAAATTTTCTCAGTGAAAAATACCTCAGATAAGACTTCCAATATACCATTTTTTTGTAATTTTGTGATGAATGTGATGAAGCTGTTTATGATATTGTCATTTTATCATTTGAATTTCAAAATTTACCATTTTTTTTGTAATTTTGTGACAAATGTGATGAAGCTGTTTATGAAATTGTCATTTTATCATTTGAATTTCAAAATTTACCATTTTTTTTTGTAATTTTGTGACGAATGTGATGAAGCTGTTTATGAAATTGTCATTTTATCATTTGAATTTCAAAATTTAGCATTTGTAAATCAGTGTAAAAATAAACATTCTTAAAACTATTAAAAATATTTTTTTTCTTAACTTTTTCTTCATGAAATGACTATTTTAACAGCTTAATTACATTCTTTCATATATGACCTTTCTTATAATGTATGTCTTTTTATATTTATTACATTCAAACACAAAATATCTAAGTTATTAGAGTTAGGGTAAATTTTTCTAGGAATTAAAAATGGCCACCTGGATTTCAAAGAGATAAAATGGATGAGGTTGATCTATATATATTTTACTCACACACACTTAAGAATAAAGCGATATTAGCTACAAATTGTAAATTGACACATATGATTATACTGTATATGCAGACAATATTTTTGTTTTATTTTATTTTTTTATTTGAATCAAAGCAAATGTCCCACATTTATAATTTTATTTCATATTATTTTTATTTTATTTTGTAAAATGTTGTTTACATATTGAAACATGTTATATAATAAAAAAAATAATTAAAAAAATAACTGCAAATGTTCAATGGCGTCTATATTTTTTTTTTTTCCATTATCAGATTTCCTATGCTAATGAATTAAAAGTCAGGTGGCCATTGTTTTACCAAATATAAAAATACACTAATGTATTAATATCATCCTGCTTTGTATTCTTATTTTTACGAACAAAAGAGTTTGACGAATTCGGACACACATGCATATTGTGCCAGTCAAAACATGCTTATCCATCTAACATGAGCTGGAATTCACAAAATGTACTTCAAACCCAGTCAAGCCAGAGATTTAGGTCAGGGACCAGCCTGGATTCGAACACACTCTCCAAGCACCAGATCTAACACCTAATGGACAACATAACAATGATAGCACTCGAGATTTAATTCTTAATCCGGCCCGCTAGCAAATCGGAGAAAACAATAAGACTCATGGACTTAAACATATATATAAACAACTTAAATACTAGAGACATTCCAAAGATAAAATCTAATATATTAATTTAATAGGGGCTTTACTAATGAAAAGCTATGGGCAATTAGTGAATTGGATTGATTTAATAATGAGACAGAAACTAATATATAATGGAATTAAAAATATATTTATTAACAAATTTCATTTATATATTGTTATAACCATGATTTAGCTAACGATAATGCACGCAGGCATTTTTATTTACAGACTAAGCAGCATAACTCAAGGCAATCTGTACAACAATAATTGATATGTAGGCAAAATAAGTTTGTTGCTATTAATGAAGCTAAATATTATGCTATATAATTAATCACTACATTCACTTATTAGTTATGTCCTTTTATAATCAGTTTGAGTGGCTATTATACCTGAAATCAAACCAAGTCTGGAGTGAAGCTTAATAATACATGTGATTAGAATAAATTTTATATTAAATATGGGCATATAAAGCATCCCAGATAGCTTTAGATCGAACGGGTTTTCAAGAATGCTTCAGATCAATGTCGAAGACTGCATATTAGGGAGGCAGAATTGGCTATAGAGATTTTTCTAATACGCTAGGCACAAGTAAAATATAATAATAAAGTTGATCTGCGGATGGAAGAATAGTTTTAGGGTTTTCGTGACAAACACCGGTTTACCCAATAACCGGTCGTCATGCTGCTAAAAAGGGAACCTTTATTTGGTTCGTAAGAAGCGGGGGACTTACGTGCTAATCTGGCCCGTAGCTCAGATTTAGCTACTGCACTACCCATAAGAGAGGACGATGGGCTGGACTTACCGTGGCTCCATCTGATATATATCAAAACAGCACAACGAGAAAATATTAATAAATTTCCCATCCGCCAAGCCGAAGTATATTATAACTTAAATACTATACATCAAATGAACACTAGATCATCAAGCTTGATCAAAAGAGTCAACTCTTCTGTAGCATGAGAAATACAATATGCTACTGACGGGAATATATATATACAAACTTTACTTTATCCCATTCAATCTCTTTAGTTATCTATAACTACTAAACTTTTAAAAGGGGGAAAAGTATATTTAATAAGGGACTTACGAATACTTTACTAAAAAATATACTTATGATTGCACTCCAGACTAGTTTAATCTTTAGTAACATAATAATTAAAGGTTGAAAAGCCACATTTTATATTTATATTAATTAATTAATAAATAAATAACCAAATATCAACGAGCACAAACGTGTCGCCACCATTTAGAAATTAGGTTTTCGAAACAGCGCATGAAATGACACTATAATAACTAATAATTCGAAGATTTTAAATATCTTTTAAAAAAACATATTTAGTAATTAAATGCACGCCGTTTCGAAATGTAGGTATAACTAATAATTATTAAAATAATCAAAAGGATAGCAAATATACTGCAGTGATTAAGTTATAAAGCAAAATATTGAATTAATACAGAAAAATTTGCAAAAGTATTACATTTTATAGAATTTAAATATTATTTCGAAAACAACTTAGAAAGGAGTTTACAATATTGAATTAATAAAGAAATTAGCAAAATATTTCATTTTATAGAATTTAAATATTATTTCGAAAACAATTTAGAAAGAATTTACAATAATATGGTTAGCTAACCTGATTTTGAAGAAATAATGATTGTTTTTGAAATTCACACAGAGCTCTGCGATTTTAAATATTAAAACAGTTCTCCTGTAGATGGACTGGAGATATTTGAACTGGAACGAAGGTGAGTTCTTTGGCGGCTTATAGCATCTTCAATTTAGTTGGGAGGCGATTTTAAAATGGTGTTAGAACGAAGGCAAGTCCCTTTTAGCGGCTTATGGCATCTTTTATTTAGCATAAGCTTGTTGCTTCGGCATTGGATGGATTAAACTTCGGCGTTCCATCACGAGAACGGCAGCAAAATTTTGCCTGACTTTAGTCGGACATGGTAAAATTAAACAATTTATAACTTGGATAGTAATAGCTCTTCAAAAGCAAGATGGAGAATCCCTTCCCACTTAAAATAAAGCCTATTTATACATTTTCACAAAACCTTAACACCTTTTTGGAATTTCGTTTGCCTCAGGACCAATTGACTTTTAATTAAACAAAATAATATAATATAATTTTTACTACCGATAAAATCTCCAAGGTGTTATATTTAATTTACTTAAAAAATTATTAAAATATATAATTTATATAATTTGATTCAGTTTCATTAATTAAATTCCTTTTTAGGTGTTAACTAATGTTAAAGCTTAACAGAAGGAAAGGTATTCTGATTTAATGATAAAGTCTTTTGTTGAAACCAAAATCAATCAGTAAACAGATTTTACATTTACCCGGGTGCGGTCACTAATTGATTTCCTGTTTACACAAAATTCTCATTTTTAATTATAAACGGATTTTTATTTTACTGAAATAAATAACTTTTAACATATTTGTTTTTACAAAATTATTTGTTTTTTTAAAAAAAAAGCAAATTTAAAAAAAATACTTTAGTTTCAATTATATATGTAAAACATTAAATCAGAAAACCGTTAAATATATTTTAAAGAAAAATGTTTCACATTATATCTTTTTTATTTAAACTTAAATATATATATAAATCATTTTGCCGTTATTCCAAGGTTTAAATTATCCATCCACATACGAATATCATAGCGAATATAATTAAGAATTGACTGAAAATTAATAAAACATTTTATAATAATTTATGAGCATTTCTAAGCTATAATTTTATCAAACCTGTCTAATTATAGCGTGTTTTTCATATGTAAATGGATGATGCCATTCAAGCGGCCATGACAGCAAAGTTTTCCCTCTCGACTTATATATAACATTTTTTTCATTTAAAATAGGTTCAAAACTAGTTCAGATGAGTAGATCATTAGGTTGATGGTGAAACGGAAAGAGATTGGAAGATTTCCGTTTCAATATATAGAAAAATCTTGTTTATTTATTAAATAGATTTTTTTTTTTTAAATAAAAATTTTAAGCTGTTTGTCAGTTGAGTGATCAGAGTCAACCCAGATAAAATTAAATTAAAAGAAAAAATTAATTAAAGATAAAATTCTTTAAAAGAAAATAATGTGCATTGTTTAAATCAATTAGCCATCAAGATAAAGCTTGAGGCAATTATTCGAAAAGGGGTACCATAAATTGACTATGTAATAAAGGTGCTATATACACTATTCACCAGGAGCTGAACTTTGTATTCTTCCGGAGCTATTCCATAGACAGATTCTAGACATATTCTTGAGAGATATTCCCCCAAGTCAGAGACTTAAGCTTATTAGATTGTATTAGTATTGTTTGATCATTGCTGACCAACTAATCTCATATGTCTGGTTACCACAATTATTCAACACTCCAAATTTAATGCAGAGGTTACTTACGAAGACTACCATTGTTATGGAGCACCAGACAGTAACTTGATGATTATTGCTGCAGTCATTGCAGAAGAGATCGAGGTTATCGAAATCTTGCGATGCAAATGAGTTCCTATCGCTTGCCTAAGTATTTCCAATTATATGCTGTGATGACTTCATATTCAGGTCACAATTCAGAAGGCATGAACTGTTAATATAATGAAGCGAGAAGAAAGGGCACAAAGACAAGTCACTACGGAAAATGCTTTTTAAGTTAAGCTAAAATGGCAGTTTTCACGTGATTGTCACAGCATTGAACCTAGTCAAGATAAAGAGAATTTATGTCAGCCAGCGAGATCATTATGGGATAGAAGCCAGCTTCAATGCACCCATCTAGCTCTGTCCAAACCATTGAAATATAGCCATCCAGGTCGAGCCAGTGATGATGAAGATCACCAAACCGATGTAGTGTTAAGAAAGAAGTCCTTACCACCCTGATGACCAGATTTATAGCACCTTCAGAGACCCCAAGTCTGGACAAAGTCTCAAGACACCGGAGGGTAAAAATCTATTTTAATCATTTAATATTGGTTTTCTTAAATATTATTTATATTTTTATGTTATACATCTATAACTTGTTTAAAATTTAATTACACTAGGAAATTTATTTATCGATATAGTAAATTTGTTAAATCATTTATTTGCTAGATGCAGGATTCTTTCACATTAATCATCCTTCTACAATTAGCTTAAAATGTATGTAAATTATAAGATAAGTATGTGCATCATAAATCATATTTTATTGTTTAAAATCATTGAAATGCGTATAAGTTAAGTAAAGAAAAAGTGCATAAAATGGTATTACTTTGTTTCCTTGTGTGCTTAAGTGTATATCAACACACAATTCTAAAATATTATTAAATTGTGGAATGGATGTAGGAATGAGCATACATGCACGATCGAACATTTAAAAATATGACTTATTGCAAGGCTTAATATATACACGTGAGTATAGAACTCAGACCACTTCATCCAAACATCTTTTAATAAATAAAGGGAGAGAACTTCCAAAGTAAACAACTCTAATTATATTATAATGTGAGGTAAACGGATTAAATAATATATTATTTTTCTTTTATTTTTGCAATCAGTGGTAGGTTAATGAGGTTTAAGAAATACTGATTTATATATGTTAATAAATATTTATCTATTTATTTTACAACATATTTCATTGTGTGAGTGTTATATTTATTTTCTTTCTTTTTCTAATAATATAACAAAGTAAATATATTTCCATGAGTGGTTTTAAATTTTTGTTATAACCCAAGATAAAAGAGGACTAAGCATAGCATAATGGGATATGACAAGGCCTTAGAAACTTTATATCATGCAAATATGTTAGTATAGTTGATATATGTTATATAATGGGTTTGTGGTTGCCCTTTCAGGTGGGGATTTTCTCTTTCTGGGAATGGCATGTAAAGACTTGCATTAATCATGGACTTTCAAAGATATGCAATGGCTAACCTCTTGATGCCCATTGGCATGATAATGAAATAATCAACCATGGTTCAATATATTACTTAAATTAATAATGTGTTTATGTAAATTAAATTATAGAATTCATATTTCTATTGAAATTATTAGAGAGACCTCACCCTGAAGTGGTACAATACTTTCATGCGTGAATGTACACTTAAAAGTTAGAACAGGGTTAAATAATATGTATACTAAAAGAGAACGGAATAAAAAACTAGAGAATAATTTTGTAAATCTATCTAATGTGGAATTTGATGTTTTAAATAAGGAGTTAAGTACATACCATTTGTAAATAGTGATGTTCAAACGGCAACTAATGTAAGTGAGGAAGCAGTAAATATAAAGAGTGATTTAAAAGTTGAATTACACTCAAAAATTAATAATGTTGTAAATAAAAGAGTAAAATATAATAAGAAGAAATGGGGAGAAAAGGCTACAATATATAAAATTGCTGAAAAGGTAAAGAAAGTTTAATAGTAACAAGACAAGATAAAGGTTCACGATTTGTAATTTTAAATGAGTTGGACTATGAGAGAAATTACATGAAGATATAGTTAAACAAAGATATAAAAGGTTAAGTAAAGATCCTAGAAATAAGATTAAAACAAGATATAAATTATTGTTGAATTATATAAAAATGAAGAATTTAATTAATGAAAAGGAATATAAATGTTTATTTCCTACAAGTTTTGAGCATCCGTGTACAATAGGGAAGATTAAGACACACAAAGAGAATATGCCAATAAGAGTACATTTGGATTTTAATAATTATATACTTTAAAGGTATATGTCATTTGATATATAAAAAGATTGTTGAAGTAATTGGATTTGGTAAATATTGTATTAAAAATTGTGAACAAATTATTAATAAGTAAAGGAATATTAAGTTAAATAAAAATGGAATGATTGCATCATTTGATATTGAGAAAATGTATCAAAGTGTACTTTGAAAGGATAGTATAGAAATAGTTATGACTAAATTGAAAATATGTAATGTCTTGTCAGAGGATTGGATGTATATATTATTTATGAAACATTACTAATGGTAGATGAGGCTTTGTATTTTAAATATAAGAAATAATTTTGGAGTGTAGAAAAGGAATGGGCTATGGGGTGTTCAAGAGGAATATTATCATCAGTAGTTGTAAGTAGTATAGAGGAGAGTATAGTAGATGAGTTTATAAAGAATAAAGGAATTATAGAATATTATAGGTATGAAGATGATATTATTTTTATTGGAAATGGTAGAAGTATTGGTTAAGATTTTAAATGAATTGAATAATAGTAATATAAAATTAGGTTTACAGTGGAGAAAGAGATAATGAATTAAAATATTTAGATATTTTAATGAAGAGAGAAATGATAAATAAATGTGGTAATGCATTATATAAAGATAGAAAAACTAGAGGTTTAATTGGTCCAAAATCATATCAGCCAGTGTCAAAAAGTAGAGGTTTTAAAAGGATTTAAGTTAAAGAATGATAAACTTACATTAGATAAGAAAGAGGCATATGAGCAACAAATTAGAAGTAAAGAATGATTATATTAAAATAGGATATATAAAAAAGGTAATTAAAACAATTTTTAGAAATCAAAAATATAAATAGTGGAAATAAGTATGATAAGAAGAAATATAAACATCATAAGTCGATGTCTATTCCGTATTCAAGGGTTGTGTATAAAAAGTTAATAAGAAAGAAGTTACCAGATGATATAAGAATAGCTTGGGAAAATAGTAAGTCTTTGGGTAGGTAGTTATGTAATACAAATAAGATAGATGGTATGAATAGTAAGGAATGGTTTATAAAATTCAATGTGGGAGTTGTAATAAGGTATATATAGGACAGACAGGACAAATGATAAATGATAGAGGGAAGGTGCATGATAGAGCAATTAACAGGAGAGATATTGGGTCAGGTCCATGTATACATTATTTAGATACCAGTCATAAAATGGAGTGCGAAAAGAATATCAGAGTTATAAAAATGTGAAAAATTATAGGAAAAGGATGTTATGAAACTTTATACATTCAAAAAAATTTGGATAGATGTGTAAATATACTTAAAGGTCCAGCAAGATTATGTGGGAAACGGGCATTATTAGATAATTGGAAGATTTAAAAATTATGGTAAAAGGCTAGGATTGAATTATGAATGAGGGTTTATAAAAGAGATGGGGAAGTTGAATATTTATTTATTTATATAGGTATATTAAAATATGTATTTATAATTTTAAGTTATTATTATGATTATTTTTTATGTAATTTTATTTTTTATTTTATGTCATTTGTTTATGTATTTATGTGTAATGTTAATTATATTGTTGAAGATAAAATAATGTCTATGTATAAAACTTTATATCTTGAAACAGTCTCAATAAGAGACAAAAGTCAAGTTGATAATTAAATAATTGTAAATATAATTACTTGTTTATTTCAATTTTATTTAGATTGATTATTATAATAATTATATATCAATAACAATATTGTGGACAAATAATTATTTTTATATTGGATATTTCACCATTGTATATAAGTGGGATTGTATTCGCCATAGAGATTGTAAAATCTGTTGTGAAATATATCGGATTGCTGCATTATGTTACATTAAAGTTGATAAAATTTAGAGTTAATAATTTTGTTAATATATTATTTTGTTAATTCAATTTGGTGTAGTGTCTTAATGTTTTTAGAACTCGTTGAATCCAAAAATCTTAACAATATATAACCTTACAAATAAATATTTGATACTCATCTGGGTACAGATACATAACAAATGTTCCCTATTGAATTAATAATTATCCGAAAACATAAAAATCACTTTCAAAGAACCATTCATAAATGGTTTTACGGATTATTATAATTTAGCTGCAAATATAATGAAGAAAAATTACATTCAGATTAGTTATCTTTAGTTCCATTTTAATAAATTTATTATGTTGATGATGAACATCTTGAATGGATATAAAATATCTTTCCCACTCATGATATTCGAATGTGCTCCTAGTCAATGGTAATATAATTCAAAATTTAAAGTTTGATGTGATATTTAATATTAATTAACTATTTATTAATTTATAAAATTGTATTATTATTAATGATAAGTAGATATCAGCTCATAAATTAAGTCTACTTAAATTAATCTCTAAAATAACATTCATCAATCAATAAGGAATTCATAAAATCACTAGTAGAAATTTTCCTTATAAGAATCATGAGACCCCAATAATACAATTTTAATTAATAATTCATAGATTTATTGCTAGAGAATTAATGTATTATGAAATAATATCAATAAAACTAATTGATTATTCCATGCAGATCTGATCATGACAATATAATAGTGTAAAGGATGCAAAGAGACAAAAGTATTGAAGAAAGAAGAGTGGAAACAGATTTCTTATTAGAAAGAAATTAATTGTAACTATATTGCTGGGTGATTTATATGAGAGTACTGAGATTGTTAGTGTTGCAAGAACGAGTTAAGATTTCTCCTCTTTTATTTTATTAATACTGTTTTATAACGTTATTCTAGGTATAATTCTCGGGGTTTTCAGCATGAATTACAAAGGCAATTGCAGAACCCTGAGGTTTAGCTGATGTGTGAATGTTGTTACTTAATTTCTTTTGAGATATTAAAGCCATATTATTTTTTCATAATACAAACACACACACATATAAACACAAAAAAACGCAATGAAAAGTGGTTTGCTTTTTAATTACTCAAAACACGAAACAAATTTCAAGTAAAATCAGGAAAAAAAAAAAACCTTTTCAAGTTTCTAAAGAAGCCACTGTGGATTGTGTCTCACAGATATCTCTGAGAGGATGGCCAGGAAAATGTCTTCCTCCTTGTGCAGACAAACACCAAATGAATTCTGTCAGGTAATTGTCCAGCAATTTCCTGGCAGTTCCACATTGTTTGCAGTTTTGCCACTTCGACAGGTCCTAAAGACACTTGATGTTTTGCGTGTGAACGCCTGTGGTCAGGTCCACAAAGTTGTAGCGGTGATTAACTGTTAGGCGTTGAAAGCCTGCAGATTGAGTCTTTTGCCCCTCCAACAGTCAGAGTAAATAATTGACCCAGGCTTCATGTAATCTTTCAGGGCCTGCATAAGTGTGGATGTTGATTGGGAAAGAACAGCAGTTAAAAAACATTCCCCGATATCATGACATAGACCACCAAAAATCCCCTGCTGCGAAAGTATATGACCCTGGTGGTTTTTACGATGATTCCATATAGTCTCATTGATCTCAACAATTGAATCAGGCCCCCTATTTGACAGCAAGGTCTGGCTTCCAGGCTCTCACGTCACAGCTCATGCAGCCCATTGTTGCAATATAATATGACATTCTTGGATAAGTCCAGCTCTGACCAGATGCCTTATACTGTCAACTGTTCATGGCTCCAAGTATAGATAACATGGAGCAGTTTACACAATGGTATTTTCAAGCCATCAAACCAACTACAATTTGTAACAGAACACTTTCGATCACATGAATGTGACAAATCATCTGAAATTGACTGGTTTTATTTCTAATGTAAACTCTCATAGATGATCCACAAATGCAGGTCTTCTCATTTATTAGTATATTCTTTGCTTGCAAAAATGCTATAGCATCTAATTCTTTTGACAGCAAATCTGTCAAGCAGACAATTTGTTTGCTAAAATGTGACATTTTGTTTGTCTCAACAAGACATTACTTTATGCGTGACCTCCTCAGAATTCGGTTCGTTCCTGCATTTGGACTTTTGTCACCTTCAAATTTGTCTCCAGGACGATCTTAACTTTGTGACAATTTCATCTTAGTCAAATTGTGTGATTTCCATTTACCAAAAAAAAAAAAAATTTCAAAGTAAAAACTTTAAAACACTTGAGCTACACACACCCTCACATAAGACGGGAGAAAAAGGTTGTGTGTGAGAATTTGCATAAAGTGATTCATGAAGCATAAAGCCGGTCTTAATATATTTATGTGCAACACCTATAAGGCGGCCTGCAATGTCTAATACAACATACAGGGTGTATTAAACGTAACACATGTCCTACGGCTGCTTAAACAGCATTTTAACATGATTTTACACATAAATAATGACAATAAGCAGCACGCACAGCTTAAGGATTAATACCATCATAGATTTATAAAACTTACTCCTGAAAATTTTTCTTGCATAATAACGTAATTTTCTTTGAAGGGAGATAATTATGTTTTATTAAAGCATTTTCTGGAAATTAAATATTCAAATAATACCTCATGAAAGTGAAAGAAAAAATTTTAAACAACTTTCTTCAATATTTTGCTTAAATTAAAGATGTTGTTAAAATGTAAACGTGCATCGGAATATTTATATTTTAAAAAGGTTATTCCATGGTAAAATAAGTTTTCATTTTATGGTAATATATTTTAAATACTAGCCAGAGTGAAGGCTATTTCTAATTTTTAAATTTTATATTCTTATGTCATCTTATTACAAATATTTTTCTTTAATTTGTGCTAAATAATGTAAATATACTTTTCTTTGTAAATATTTTTTAATTTTTAAATTATAAAATTTATTGTTTACTTGTTAATAAATTTGTTAATTGTTTTTATTAAAATTACTGTAGTCCAGTTGTGATTTATTTTCTTGTTAATTATTGATTTATTACATTGTATGCATGACCCACAGGAATTAATAATCAGTTATATATTATTTATTCAGCACATAAATTATAAGGATTTTTCTTAAACATTATTTAATCAAAGATCAAGCCCCTCATGTGGTCTATAAAATGGCATGCCCTCAATTAGGCTGCCATGCATCATACTATGCTGAAACTCGGGCTAACCTGAACACAAGAATTTACCAACATAGGTATGTCTACAAAAGGGTTAAAAATAAAAATGATGGATCTTCAGTATTCTGGGATCACCGAGCAGCTACGGGCCATGTATTTGAACCTAGTTCTGCCCAAATAATTTGTACAGAAAAAATGACGCCAAAAGAAAAAGTTAAGGAAGCTTTATATATAGCAAATGACATCAATGCCATTAATAGAAGAGAGGCATGTTTTGCTCTCTCTAAACAATGGACTAATTAAAAATTCAAACACATTTGCATAAACCATAACAATCTTTATTTACAAAGCTATGAGTATGAGATTCGAACATGAAATCTCGAAAGCGCTAAGCAAACCTATTATAAATTAGTGTAAAATTTATAGCTTCACTATTTAATGCAAAAAAAAAGTCGCATATTTATAATTACAAATTTTATTAGTGAAGAGAAAAATAAGTTATTACATATATCATTAAGTAACCAAATATATTTTATTATCACATAAAGGATCTAATCATTATTAAATATTTTGAATTGATACAATACCTATGAGAAATGATTGATATTGCCACAATATTAGGATATTATATTTTTCTTTAAGAATGCCACATTAAACATTGGAAAATTATACAATACATTTACTTAAAATTTATTATATTTCTGAATTTTAAAGCATTAGGTAGATTACTGTATTGAGAGTCAAGAGGATATTTAGTTGCTTATTGTAGTTATTATTTTGTAGTAGTTAAATATATAAAATCCCATATATTTAACTATAGGGTATTAACGTTGACTTATTTATTAATTTGTTAAGAGATAAACCTGAGATGATTATCATTATTATTCCTATTATTATGATTATTATTAGTATTTTGATTTCTATTATTAATATTATTATTAGTGTTATTTTATGAGATTGAAATTAATTAATATTTTAGTAAAGGAATACTAAATAGTTTATTATTTTGTAAGTAATTCATAAACTATGTTTAGGATTTTTACAGGTGTATTTTAAAGACATGAGAATATTACATAGTATTTTTTTATTATATGAATTTGGTAGGAGTAATGCTATTATGCCATTGGGAGTGTATCTTTCGGGATGTATTCTCAATGTTTTACCTAGTGTATCTTAATGAATATCTCATGTTAGGAATCTTATAATTATATTTATTATTTTGGCAGAACGTTATGTTGTTTACAATAGTGACTTAGCTATACATTAGATTTTTGTAAATGAGTATATTAAGTAGTATAGTTTAAAACCCTAATTAGTTATTTAAAAACTAAGTGATATGATATTTTTATTATTTTAATATTGTCTTAAATTAGTAAGTGAAAAATATTATTTCATTAGATATTGTTTTGAGCTAGTCTTTACATTATATTATTTTAATAGTTAGCATTTATGCAACTTAATTATAATACATTGCTGTTATCCCAGATAATTGGATTATTGTTCAGTAATATTCCATTAAGAAAGAGTACAGTGTGGGCAGTAATTTGGCACCACAAGGTGGGACATGATATGTTTAAAGGTGCCACAGTGATGTAGGTAAATGGCACCAGCAAAGTGTGAGCCCGATTGTTGAATCATGGGTGAGGGGTGTAATTTGTAATTTATGTATTATATAGTAGCAACTTATGATTCCGTGCATTATTTGATTTATAATTTATTTTATAATATTAATTGAATTATTTTATCATATAGAGTATCATGTATAGTGTGGTATATATAATCTAAATTATTATTGATATAAAATTGTTATGTTAATTATAAATTAATAAACAAGTAAAAAATTGAGTTATGTAAATGTGGCTATAATTATTTAAGACTTATGATCAGGTCAATTATTGCAAAATAATGTCATCGTTGTTATAGTTGAATTTTATTTCATGTGCAATTAATTTTATTTTGATCATGCATTGGTAAAACCAATATTAATTTTGCAAGTAAATGCAACTTGGAAATCATAATTTATAGTTTAAATTAGAGTTAGCTGTTAAGAAGTTGTCATTTTAATGTAGTGTATAAAAATAATTTAGTACTATTGATACTATTCTGTAGATTATTGTGGGAAATGGTTAAACGTAGAGTAGAAAAAGTTGATAGGGAATTCTTCTCATGATATACTCTTATAAAGATTTTTATTGACTATTTGTAAACTATAAGTATTAATTGTATTTATTAAAATTAGTGATTTTGAAAAAGATTTCAATATAAAAACATCAGCTATTGTAAGTGAAACTAGTCTGGTTGAAATGAAGGAGGCGGAAGAAAAAGTAGAGGAAATAATAGTGGAAAAAATAGTAGCTCCAAAAGTGGTTAGTGGGGATTTACAAATGGTGAAAACTTTCATGGAAGAGAATAAGAAATCTCTTAATGAAAATAGTAAATCTATTAATAAAATGAATGACAGTTATAAATCTTTTCAAGAAAGTATTAGATCTTTCAAGGATAAAGTGCATGAATGAAATAAATCTCTTGAAAAAGCAATTAATAAAAAAAATGAATGAATTGATGAAAAAATTGAAGATGATAAGTCATCTGTTAAAATGAATAGCCAAAATGTTCAAATAGTGGATGATAACTTGAAAAATGAATTGGAAGGGAATAATAAACCCCAAAATAATGAATTAATATCTATGAGAATAGAATTTAACCCATCTGTTGTGGTGGTTGATGGAAATGTAACAGAAAAGATAGAATTTCTTGGAGTAATTAATAAATCTGTTGAAGTAATCAGTACAGATTTAAAAATGATTAAAGAACCTATTAACTTAGTCAGTGAAGATGTGGTAGAAAATAAACAGCTTGTTGAAATAATAAGTAAGAAAAACCCTCAATTCATTGAAATAGTTAATAAAAATATTGATTTGTGTAGTAATTTGTCAGAAGAAAATAAAGATTCTGTTAAATTAGCTAATAAAAACATAAATGATGATGTATCATTTGTTAAATTAGCTGGTGATAATTTAAGAAAAGATGAGCTTTTTGTTGAGTTAACTAGTATGGAGACTCAGGTATATGCTGAAAAAGTTATTCCAGATAGTGAATTGATTCATAGAGTTTGAAGATAAAGAACCTATTGAATTGACTAATAAAGACATAAATGAGGATAAAGAATATTTTGAAGTAGTTGATAACAGTAGTGAATTATATGGCAAAATTTTGAAAGAACCCAGAGAGTCTTTGAATAAACTAATGATAATGTAGGAGAGAATAAATCCTCTGAAGAGTTTGTTAAAAAAATAATATAGATAGACCTGAGAAATGTAATGAATACTATAGTAATGACAAAGAAGTTAATGAATCCTTAGGGGTAGAATTAATTTCTTTATGTGAAAAATGTCCCGAAATAGTATAAGATGAATTACCAAAAAGTACTAATAAATAAAATACAAAATATGATTCAGAAATGTACCATTAATTATGGAAATATTTATCCAAAAATTAGTATTTATAAAGAAATACAATTTAAAAAAATTAAGGATTTGATATTTAATATAAAATTTATAGAAGCAGAAATTGACCAGAACTGAGATTTAGGCTAAGCCAAAGTGGAATGAGAAGAAAATTAAAATAGATTTTT
The DNA here is from genome assembly GCA_028023455.1 of Epiperipatus broadwayi. Classification (NCBI taxonomy): domain Eukaryota; kingdom Metazoa; phylum Onychophora; class Udeonychophora; order Euonychophora; family Peripatidae; genus Epiperipatus; species Epiperipatus broadwayi. Next base: position 7,029,862 of record JAQFVV010006249.1, on the reverse strand, counting down.
CTTAGAAAAATACTTAATCATGGGAAAAATATAAGAAAAGTTAAAGTGAAACATAAAAAGATGAGTAAAGAGAGGATTAAAAATAAGTTGTCTTAGGGTTAATAAAAAATGTTTGTAAAGCAAAGATAAAGTTTAAAAGAATGAGTGGAAAGATAGTTAATCTAAATCTTAGTAGAAAGATGATTGGTAGGGAGAAAATGTTGGAAAAGCTAAGATCAAACTTAAAACGATAGAGGATGATGTAATTAATGTAGATTTTTCTTCTAGAAAAAAAAAAGCAAGAAAAGTAACTTGAATAAAGCTATACAGAACCAGATAATGTAGATTTTTCTTAAACAAATGATTAATGAACAGATTCCGCCAGATGGCGCGAATGAGCTCACAATGCTCCACTTCGTATCATTTCACAAGTATAAATTGTTATATTCTTCCAAAAAAATTTATGATTTTGAGCTCCTTCACAAATCAGGTAAGCTTAATTCGATAAAACTGACTTATAGCGGCCTGAACATTTCGCCCTCTATTTTTAAAAAACTTAACTACATTTTTCCCCCTAATAATTATATCCAAATTTAATGTGTAAGTAACTATATCTAAGTCTAAATGTTAATAAAAAAAAATGAAAAAAAAACCCTTACATTTACATGCGTATTTTTCACTTATAGCATATGTCTTTGCTGTATATATAACTGTAAATAAATTAACTATACTAACTATAAATAGAGTGGAGATAGATACCATTAGAAAGATCCAACTTTAGAAAACTTACTTTTTTAGGCTCTATTTAGTCTCAGCCAAAAAGTCCCTGCTGTAAAAGTTATGAACTACTTTTGTCACGTGTCATTTTTGCCACGTGTAAAATTCTGAACTACTTTTGCTTTACCGCGTGGAATTTTGTCTTTATAAAAAATGGCAGCTAGAGTGGCTATCACAACAATAGTGCCTCCAAATGAGATTACGAATGTTCTGGCAGAAACATGGAAAACTCGTTGTCTGATAGAACAATTGCAAACTGTGGAATTGACCATGAAGTGGCTGACCAGGAGGCGTCTGTTAAGGAACAGCATGCTATGTCTGCATTGCAACATTCAATGTTCGCTGGTAAAATATTCGGCCAGCATAGATGGTGTTAGATGGCAATGCAAAATGTGTCAACAACGTACATCAGTAAGAAGTGGCTCATTTTTTTTCCACAGCCATCTGTGTTTGAACACCATTGTTCATATAGCATTTTGCTGGTCGTATAATTTTTCTATTCACATCATTGTTCGCGAGACGGAGGTCATAGACTGGTGTAATTTTTGCCGGGAAGAATGTGCTACATATTTCGACAGAAATCCAGCACTTCTCGGTGGATTTGGTGACAACAACGAAACACAGATAGTTGAAATCGACAAGTCCTATTTCTTCCATCGGAAATACAACAGAGGGGCATTCAGAGAAGGCCGTTGGGTGTTCGGTAGGATAGAAAGAGGCTCGAAAAAATGTTTCCCAACTGAAATCGCAGACAGATTGGCTGACACTCTGGAAGTACTCATCCAGCAACACCTTTTGCCAAAAAGTCCCTGCTGTAAAAATTATGAACTACTTTTGTCACATGTCATTTTTGCCACGTGTAAAATTCTGAACTACTTTTGCTTTACCGCGTGGAATTTTGTCTTTATAAAAAATGGCAGCTAGAGTGGCAATCACAACAATAGTGCCTCCAAATGAGATTATGAATGTTTCGGATGTTCTGGCAGAAACATGGAATACTCGTCGTCTGATAGAACAACTGTGGAATTGACCATGAAGTGGTTGGCCAGGATGAGTCTGTTAAAGAACAGCATGCTATGTCTGCGTTGCAACATTCAATGTTCGCTGGTAAAATATTCGGCCAGCATAGATGGTGTTAGATGGCAATGCAAAATGTGTCAACAACAGTAAGAAGTGACTCATTTTTTTTCCGCAGCCATCTGTGTTTGAACACCATTGTTCATATAACATTTTGCTGGTCGTATAATTTTCCTATTCACATCATTGTTCGCGAGACGGAGGTCAGCGAACGAGTGGTCATAGACTGGTGTAATTTTTGCCGGGAAGAATGTGCTACATATTTCGACAGAAATCCAGCACTTCTCAGTGGATTTGGTGACGATTTGGTGACAACAGCGAAACACAGATAGTTGAAATCGACAAGTCCTATTTCTTCCATCGGAAATACAACAGAGGAGCATTCAGAGAAGGCTGTTGGGTGTTCGGTGGGATAGAAAGAGGCTCGAAAAAATGTTTCCCAACTGAAATCGCAGACAGATCGGCTGACATTCTGGAAGCACTCATCCAGCAACACCCTTGCCAAAAAGTCCCTGCTGTAAAAATTTATGAACTACTTTCGTCACGTGCCATTTTTGCCACGTGTAAAATTCTGAACTACTTTTGCTTTACCGCGTGGAATTTTGTCTTTATAAAAAATGGCAGCTAGAGTGGCTATCACAACAATAGTGCCTCCAAATGAGATTATGGATGTTTCGGATGTTCTGGCAGAAACATGAAATACTCATCGTCTGATAGAACAATGGCGTCTGATAGAACAATTGCAAACTGTGGAATTGACCAAGAAGTGGCTGGCCAAAAGGCATCTGTTAAAGAACAACAAGCTATGTCTGCGTTGCAACATTCAATGTTCGCTGGTAAAATATTCGGCCAGCATAGATTGTGTTAGATGGCGATGCAAAATGTGTCAACAACGTACATCAGTAAGAAGTGGCTCATTTTTTTCCGCAGCCATCTTTGCTGGTCGTATAATTTTTCTATTCACATCATTGTTCGCGAAACGGAGATCAGCGAAGGAGTGGTCATAGACTGGTGTAATTTTTGCCGAGAAGAATGTGCTACATATTTCGACAGAAATCCAGCACTTCTCGGCAGATTTGGTGACAACAACGAAACACAGATAGTTGAAATCGACAAGTCCGATTTCTTCCATCGGAAATACAGCAGAGGGGCATTCAGAGAAGGCCGTTGGGTGGGATTGAAAGAGGCTCGAAAAAATGTTTCCCAACTGAAATCGCAGACAGATTGGCTGACACTCTGGAAGCACTCATCCAGCAACACCTTTTGCCAAAAAGTCCCTGCTGTAAAAATTATGAACTACTTTTGTCACGTGTCATTTTTGCCACGTGTAAAATTCTGAACTACTTTTGCTTTACCGCATGGAATTGTCTTTATAAAAAATGGCAGCTAGAGTGGCAATCACAACAATAGTGCCTCCAAATGAGATTATGGATGTTTCGGATGTTCTGGCAGAAACATGGAATACTCATCGCCTGATAGAACAATTGCAAACTGTGGAATTGACCATGAAGTGGCTGGCCAGGAGGCGTCTGTTAAAGAACACCATGCTATGTCTGCGTTGCAACATTCAATGTTCGCTGGTAAAATATTGAGCCAGCATAGGTGGAGTTAGATGGCAATGCAAAATGTGTCAACAACGTACATCAGTAAGAGGTGACTCATTTTTTTTCCGCAGCCATATGTGTTTGAACACCATTGTTAATATAAAAAGAAATTATTAACCTCAGGTGCTTATTATACATGTATGTAATTTTAATGCGCAAATACACGCACAACAACCGAGCTTCAACAAAATTAAATAACAATATATTATAAACTCAAAATAATTATAATATCTAAAGAATAATACCCGAGCGCTTTCAAGAGAACTTAGCTCTCAGAATCATGGGCAACAAAGAATAAGCATAGCGTGTTGATGTATGCAAAATATGCTGATATATGTAAATTAGTTGAAAATAAATGTGTCAGCTCTAGATATTGACAGTATTGGATTTGGAAGATATACTATCAAATCTTCATTTGAATTTGTGGCCAGAATTAAGAACAAAATTCTAAACCCAGAAACTAAAATTGCAGTGCTTGATGTCACTGAATTATACGGATCAATTAATAGAAATATGTCCATTGATATAGTAAAAGAAGAGCTTAGGAACAACGATGTGGATCAAAAAAAAGATAGCTTTCATAATTGATTTCTTAAAATGGCTTAACAACAACATTGTGGCTACATTCAATAATCAATGTTACCAAATGAACGATGGATGGCCAATGGGATTACCCATGAGCGGTATCATCTCAAGTATCGTACTTAATTATTTTGAAAAAAGTATTATTCCTAAATACGAACAAACACTTAAGTTAATTGTATATACAAGATACGTTGACGACCTTTTCATCGCTGCTACTGAAGAAATTATTGATAAAATTAAACAGGACATACAAGACAGTACGCAGCTGAAGCTAAACACAGAAATTGAAGATCGTGAAGGGAAAACTAAATACTTGGATATGTATGTGCAAAGAGAAAATCAAAGACTAAATTATACTATGATTATAAAACCTATAGAAAAAAGTGGCAATATTCAACCTAATTCAAACACGCCTTCTGTTCATAAATTAGCTGGTTTAGCGTCTTTCTTGCATAGGAATGAGCAACTTTGCAGATTTGAATCGGACAAAAGAGCAAACTTAATCTTATATAGAAATGATTTATTAGATTTCGGCTTGTATCACACAATTGATAGGAAGATTAGACAATTTTACAGTAAATTAAACTGTAATGTTATTAAGCAGCAGAAAAATCGAATTTTGTTACCATATATTGCAACTACCCATCGAAAATTTTACTCAGTGTTAATAAAGAATTTCAACTAAGCTTTCATACACCCCCTAATACAAATAGAATTATTAATAACACCAAAGACACTATAACACCCAATAACACTTCTCAGGCCGTATATAATATTTCATGTCTCGAAAATAACTGCATGGCTTCATACTATGGAGAAACGAAAGCGACTCTTTCTACAAGACTATCCCAGCATAAATATTCTTACAATAAGGCCCAAGTAGACCCAAATTGCAACTCAATATTTGCTATACATCAGAAATCAGCTGGTCATGCATGTGAACCTAAAAATGCAAGAATAGTTTGCAGGGAGAGAAATGACATTAAGAGAATTAAAGAAGCATGTTTTATTGCTATTGATGATAAGGCTATGAATAGGAAAGATGCGTGTTACAAAATCTCTAAGAAATGGATCATCTAGAGCTGACGCATTTATTTTCAACTAATTTACATATATCAGCATATTTTAGCATACATCAACACGCTATGCTTATTCTTTGTTGCCCATGATTATGAGAGCTAAGTTCTCTTGAAAGCGCTCGGGTATTATTCTTTAGATATTATAATTATTTTGAGTTTATAATATATTGTTATTTAATTTTGTTGAAGCTCGGTTGTTGTGCGTGTATTTGCGCATTAAAATTACATACATTGTTAATATAGCATTTTTCTGGTCGTATAATTTTCGTATTCACATCATTGTTCGCGAAACGGAGGTCAGTGAATGAGTGGTCATAGACTGGTGTAATTTTTGCCGGGAAGAATGTGCTACATATTTTGACAGAAATCCAGCACTTCTCGGCAGATTTGGTGACAACGGCGAAACACAGATAGTTGAAATCGACAAGTCCTATTTCTTCCATCGGAAATACAACAGAGAAGCACTCAGAGAAGGCCGTTGGGTGTTCGGTGGGACAGAAAGAGGCTCGAAAAAATGTTTCCCATCTGAAATCGCAGACAGATCGGGGGACATCATTTTTCCCAACTGAAATCGCAGACAAATCGGCTGACATTCTGGAAGCACTCATCCAGCAACACCCTTGCCAAAAAGTCCCTGCTGTAAAAATTTATGAACTACTTTCATCACGTGCCATTTTTGCCACGTGTAAAATTCTTAACTATTTTTGCTTTACCGCGTGGAATTTTGTCTTTATAAAAAATGGCAGCTAGAGTGGCTATCACAACAATAGTGCCTCCAAATGAGATTACGGATGTTCCGGATGTTCTGGCAGAAACATAAAAAACTCATCGTCTGATAGAACAATTGCAAACTGTGTAATTGACCATGAAGTGGCTGACCAAGGAGGCGTCTGTTAAGGAACAGCATGCTATGTCTGCATTGCAACATTCAATGTTCGCTGGTAAAATATTCGGCCAGCATAGATGGTGTTAGATGGCAATGCAAAATGTGTCAACAACGTACATCAGTAAGAAGTGGCTCATTTTTTTTCCGCAACCATCTGTGTTTGAACACCATTGTTCATATAGCATTTTGCTGGTCGTATAATTTTCCTATTCACATCATTGTTCGCGAGACGGAGGTCATAGACTGGTGTAATTTTTGCAGGGAAGAATGTGCTACATATTTCGACAGAAATCCAGCACCTCTCGGTGGATTTGGTGACAACAACGAAACACAGATAGTTGAAATCGACAAGTCCTATTTCTTCCATCGGAAATACAACAGAGGGGCATTCAGAGAAGGCCGTTGGGTGTTCGGTGGGATAGAAAAAGGCTCGAAAAAATGTTTCCCAACTGAAATCGCAGACAGATTGGCTGACACTCTGGAAGCACTCATCCAGCAACACCTTTTGCCAAAAAGTCCCTGCTGTAAAAATTATGAACTACTTTTGTCACGTGTCATTTTTGCCACGTGTAAAATTCTGAACTACTTTTGCTTTACCGCGTGGAATTTTGTCTTTATAAAAAATGGCAGCTAGAGTGGCAATCACAACAATAGTGCCTCCAAATGAGATTATGAATGTTTCGGATGTTCTGGCAGAAATATGGAATACTCGTCGTCTGATAGAACAACTGTGGAATTGACCATGAAGTGGCTGGCCAGGAGGTGTCTGTTAAAGAACACCATGCTATGTCTGCGTTGCAACATTCAATGTTCGCTGGTAAAATATTCGGCCAGCATAGGTGGAGTTAGATGGCAATGCAAAATGTGTCAACAACGTACATTAGTAAGAAGTGACTCTTTTTTTTTCCGCAGCCATATGTGTTTGAACACCATTGTTAATATAGCATTTTTCTGGTCGTATAATTTTCCTATTCACATCATTGTTCGCGAGATGGAGGTCAGCGAATGAGTGGTCATAGACTGGTGTAATTTTTGCCGGGAAGAATGTGCTACATATTTCGACAGAAATCCAGCACTTCTCGGTGGATTTGGTGACAACGGCGAAACACAGATAGTTGAAATCGACAAGTCCTATTTCTTCCATCGGAAATACAACAGAGGGGCATTCAGAGAAGGTCGGTGGGATAGAAAGAGGCTCGAAAAAATGTTTCCCAACTGAAATCGCAGACAGATCGGCTGACACTCTGGAAGCACTCATCCAGCAACACCTTTTGCCTGGAACACATATTATCAGTGACGACTGGCATGCATATAATAATAATATTAGCGGTTTTTCTAATGGTGTCTATCTCCACTCTGTCGTCGTCCATCAACACAACTTTGTTGACCCGGAGGACAAGCTTATAGACACCAATAATGTGGAATATCTGTGGATGAGAGCAAAGTGTAAGCTAAAATACCAATTTGGGATGAGCAGACCTTTGTTCTCATCCTACCTGCAGGAATTTTCTTTCAGAAATATGCACAAATGCGACAACATTTTCGTGCATTTCCTCGCTTGTGTAGCTTCAAACTACTCCTAAAAATGTAAGTTCGTTTTTTTTGTTATTTATTCTTCTTTATGTAAAAACATTTATAGTTAATTTATTTACAGTTATATATATTGCAAAGACCGCTATAAGTGAAAAATACGCATGTAAATGTAAGTTCTTTTTTTTTCATTTTTTTTATTAACATTTAGACTTAGATATAGTTACATACACTTATTAAATTTGGATATAGTTATTAGGGGGGAAAAAGTAGTTAAGTTTTTTAAAAAAGGAGGGCGAAGTGTTCAGGCCGCTATAAGTCAGTTTTACTGCTTAATTCAATTATAAATTAGGTTAATCACTAAAATGAGTGATAGTCTTAAATTCTTGGAGAAGCTATGCCACACCGGCTAGTGACAGTAACGTTAAGTTCAGTTTGTCTAAGCTTATTAACAGTCCACAGTCAGCAAAAGACAAAAAACCTCAAGAATATGCTAAAGCAATTATTTCCACTCCTGAAGGGATAATATGCCCTAAAAAAATAAATAGCACAAGTAAAATATCAAAAGAAACGGTTCAGAAATCGAAAAAAGAAATGAACTCGTCTGTTTATTCTAATGCTAAAAAGACAGTTACGGTAAATTCGAGCCTAAATCTAAATGAAGACGAATTTTCGTCTAATATTCTAGGAGAACCTTCAGAACAGAATGATACATCTAAAAATAGAAACAAGAATAATCAAAATCCATTGAATATTTCAAAAATAAGCCTGAAATCTGAAAAATATCACTACGGGAAATTCGACACGGAAATAGTTGATAGTAATGAAGCACAAATTGGCTCCGAAGACACTACACAACATGAATTAAAAGCCAATAAGTCAGATTTAGACAAAAAAATACAGTTTATCCAAATCTATCAGCTCAGGTCCCACAGAGCAAAAATTAAATCAAATTTCCGTTCCATTGTTTACTAAACACACTCGCGATTTACATAACTATCAAGACTTCAATACACAAAAATCGTCAATCGCATGTAGTGAAATAAACACTTTTGAGACAGAGTTCCGCTGATTTCCACAACTTCTAAAACCAATAATGCACAAAATAAACACTCTGCCTCTTCATTACACACTATCAACTCGCAATTACCAATGCACAATAAAAATCAAAACACTAAACAAGTGGAAAAACGAAGCTATGCTACTGTTCTGGAGAACAAAAATTTTAATTCACACTTCCATGCAGAAACTGAGCCAGTAACCCATCAAAAAGATCTGGAGTCTGATGAGGATGATATAATAATAATGTTTAGTGATGACATTCTTGATGAACACATACCCCAACCCAGTTCTGACAGTCTCATGAACAACTATGAAGCAATAAGCCAAGAGTTTAATGCTAGAATCCCTACAGCACTGCACAGTTCCTTTCTGAACTATCATAGTGATAGATCCCTGATTCTAACCACTACTGATGATAGCTGCCAGCTTTTTCCCTTTCCAACAGATGACTTTTTTCAACTAATCAAGCAGCTCAAATTGATAGATGCCATTAGTAGAATATACCACCACCCAAATAAAAGGGACTTCATAGTTGAATTCCAAAACCTCATGCAAAGGAACTGTTCAGAAGACAGCAAATCTACCTGAAGGAAAAATATTTAATAAAAATAGATATGAACAAACCGAAAACAGTCCATGGAGTAGCAAGAAATTGCTACTTCAACTTCGAAGACATAGATCTACAGAGGATGCTGGGGAAGTTTGGAGTGGTCACAAATTTTAAATACCTCGCAGACAGATGGGCAGACAATGAGCTTCCCTCTAACAGTGTTGCATTTTCCATCAAGCTAAATAAAGACATTACACCTCTTGACATTCCATCCATACTGAAAGAAAAAAAATGTCCTATCTCCTTGACATTTAGAGGAGTACAACCCCAAGGTTTTCACTGTGGTGAACGTACACACTTAGTTAAAACTTGCCCTAAGAAAATCTGTGAAAACTGCAATGGTAGAAAAAACAAAAATCACAGATGCCTATCTACAACACAAAACTTATGGCAGCCACATAAAAGTTCATCCCTCACTAATAAGAGTAACTCACCGAACCAAAGTGAAGACAAAAATGAACACAGACCAAGAAGCTTATCAAGACACTACAACTCACACTATAAACAAACTAAGTGATGATATCGCTCTTTCTCTGCAACCAAAGCAGTCCACTATGCAACAGAAGAGCCAACATTTCTACAGTACTGCTGACATCCAACAACCTACTAAACCTCAACATCAGAATTCGCCAGAAGCAGATTTAACACTCTCACATCTACAGCATCAAAAAGAAGGTAACTGTGACACAATCTCATCACAAAAACAAATACATGTTCCAGACACAGCTCCACAAGAACAGATAACTCCAAATAACAAAAGAAAGACCAAAGACTCTTCCAGCTCACATATTGAAGACAACAACAACTCCACAGCTGAATCAGAACCTGAGTCTGGCTTTCAAAAACCAGCAACAAACAGAGGATCTGGCTTAAGAAAAAAGAATGACAAAAAAGAACCAAATTGGCCCAACTGTCCACTGATCAAAACAGTACATACTAACAAATTGAAACAATGGAAAGTGAACATAATGCAATAATTCAGAATAGTAGCATTGACACTAATTCGAAAATTCCAATTAGATCTAAACTTTCTTCACCATATAATGAATCTAGCATTGAGAAGTACAACCTCATAGAACTATCCAATAACTTGCTCGCACAAAACAGTTTATCTCAGCCTAAATGAACAAGCCATTCCAACCAAACCAAATTAAATATGTTGCTGAATTTAGCTGGAATAAATGTCAGAGGATTAAACTCCATTGGTCGAGTTTTTGCTATTAAGAGATGGCTGGCAAGAACAAATGCTCACATAGTTTGCTTCTCAGAAACTAAGTTGCATGCAAATTCAAACTACCAAATACATCACCTCATGCAACAATTGGGAGCATTCCACTACATACCTTCACAGACAGCATCATCTGGAGTTGCTCTACTCATCAATAAAAATTTAACATATACTTCCCATAAAATAATGTATCTCAGTAATGACCTAATAGTATTCAAACTTACTTCAATAACATGTCCATAATAATAATTTACATATATTTTAAAAGTGACTCTTATGCAGCCCTACTAGCAATCAATAAAATTAATGCCTTACTATCAGCTGAAACATCTCCCATAATATGCTATGGGGATTTCAATATGTCCTATGAAAAATTTAATGGCAAATACCTTCACCTTCTCAACAGAGTTCTGCTATGTGGGGAAGGCTTCTTCCCACCGGGATCATTCTCGTTTTACACTAGGCAGACAAAATCCCTAATAGATCTACTGTATTATTCCACAGAACTTCACTACAATATCAATGCAAAACTGCAACTGGTGCCATTCACTGACCACCTTGCACTACTGGTATCACTGCATCTAGATCCAACAGTCATGGCCCACACAGATTATACACACACCATTAGAATACTAAATAAAGCAGCAACTCCAGAGATGATTTTTTCAGAAGCCTACATTCTCTTTAGAAAAATAGACATACTAGCACTGCCACCAATACAGGCTTGGTCATCCTTTGTAGGAATCCTAAGTACAATCATAGACTCATACACAAAAATGAGTAAAGGTCCAAACAAGCTCTTAAAAGAATTGGATCAAATAGGTGACAGTATCACACGACTTCATCAAGGTAACACACAGCCACAAGACATCATGCAACTAAAGTATCAATACCACAACAAGCAAAAAATTATCGCACAATATATAGCCACCAAAAGATCTAGTCTTCTTGTCCAATAAGCACAGCTGGACATGCAGCTACATCCGCTGGGCAATTGGTTCTACTGGACGGCCAACACCCACCTCAATACTGGATGGCCAGTCTTTTCTTGGTGGGCAGGCAATGCATGAAAAATTACACAACCACTTTCGCTCCAAATTACAACATTCTAAGTTTGAAATTGGTAATATCTGGCATCAATCGGAGGAATGTTTTGATAATGACATCACTGAAAGTCAGGTGGCCCAGAAGCTTATGGATTATCCAGAGAGCATACATCCGGGACTTCATGGGATTCCCCGATTTGTATTTCTTCATCTAATCCATTTCACTGCCCCAATTGTGCAGCGAATGATTTATGTACTAGCACAAAGTTTTCAAAACCTTCCAGATCTTTACCCTGTTGCCCTTGTACCTTATCTCAAGAAAAAGAATCATCCCTCCACACTAACAAATATAAGGCCCATCTCCATGATCCCACTGCTCATCAAGACGATTGAGTCAATAGTTAAAGATAAAATTCAACAACAGCTATTTAAGTGCATCACACCATACCAGTTTGCACGCAAGGGCTCCTCCATGACAGATGCACTTCAGAAGTTTCTTCTCCTGACAGAACATGTGAGACAGCACAGGAAGTCAAAGCTGGTGGCAATATACCTTGATTTTTCTTCTGCCTTGGACTCAGTTATTCCTGCAGTACTGTTTCAGACACTCCTTGACTATCAAGTTCCCCTAATCTATGTTAGAATCATTGGAAATCTGCTGTTAAACAGATCAATTTTTACATCGTTGGATGGCAGACTCTCCAATGGTTTCAGATCTCACCTTTCTATTCCACAGGTCTCTCCTCTTGCCACCCTATGTTTCACTGCCTATATTAATCCCCTGCTCAGAGAAATTGAAAATCTTCCTGGGGTTTATGTGTCTGCACTCAAATGCTGTGTGAAACATATATCATATGTCTATGACGTCACAATTTTTTTACCAGATAAAATCTATCTAAGAACTCTAATAAACATACTAACAAGTTCTCTAATAAATTCAATCTTCACATAAATTATGATAAATCCTCCATGTGGCAAATAAAAACAGGCTCAGTAATTCCATCAGCATTTATTTCTGAACCTCAACTATTTTTGGGCGTTCCCATGCATAAGTCCCCTTTGGCCAGAAGAAAGCAACTTCAAAATGACATCTTGGAAAATACCAGTAAGGTGGTGCAATCGCTGACCAGAATCTCCCTCTCATTGCCAGACAAAGTGACCTTACTCAATATGCTTGTTCTACCAAGACTCAATTACTATTTACCAATAGTTAAACCCACAAAAACCTTTCAGGCTTCTATGAACACCACCTGTGCAAAACTTCTTTGGAATGGAAAGGTGGCTGCAATCAGCAATTTCAAGATGCATATGCCAAAAGAATCAAATAGACTGGGGCTACACTCAGCTGCAACAATTTACTTCCAAAAAGCCATATCCATCATAAGTATAACCATTCAGAACCAGCAAATGGTATTCCAGTCCATGCCAGTTGAACCTACTGACACCCCACCACCACTTGGAAGCAAATGGCTCACATAATTGTGGAAACATGTCTCCAAGCACACATCAATAACGAAGTCTATGCTTGAAAACAAAACAACTTACTGGCATGCTTACCAGTTAAAGTTTAAAGCCAGACAGCACTCCCCATCACTTTGGATCTTAGCAAAAAACATCTTATTAAGAAGCTAAAACAATGGTACATTGAGCCTTGACACATTGATTTCCTGCTCAAACTCAACCTCTGCTCCCTGCCCACCAATCACTTCCTGGTATGGAGACAAGGCTTCACAAAAATTGGTTCGCAATGCCAACTGTGCAACAAAGATGAAGAAACAGTTGACCACATCATGTTCAATTGTCACTTCTTTGCCCCAATAAGAACTTTTGTCAACAATAATGTGTCAACAGACTTTAGAGATGCCTACATCATTCAAAATGCCATCAAATTGGGTGAATTTGCCCACATTCGGCTCTTAATCTTCATCAACGATGCCGTATGGCTAACAAGATGTAAATACAAATTTGGGCAAGTAATGCCTACAGTACTAGAAACCTTCATGCTTCTAATCAACAAGATTCGAGCCAGAGATCAAACACTTGCACCTGAATGGCTCCATTCAGACTTGGTCCAGAATCAGAATGCCCACTGGTTGAACCATCACAGAACAACCACTACCAGTCTTTAAATGTTACACAACAGAGTCATCAAAAAACAATGTAATAAATTATTTGCATTTTTTAGTAACCATGTAATGTTTTCTGAATAAAGTTTGTATTTTTATAAAAAAAAAAAGATTACTGAAGAGATTGATGGTGGAAAAGCTAAAATTAAACTTAAGTTGTTAGAGGGAAAAATATTTTATGTACACTTTCTCAGAGAATATTTTGATAAGAAGAGGAATACAGGAAAAGCTAAGATAAAACTTAAATGGATGAATTAAAAGAGAGTTAAAATAAGTTTCTTTTATTAAAAATAAAAACAAATAATCTCCAATGTGATAGTAATTACAAATGGTATCTTATTTTATAAAAAAAAAAGATGACAAAATATTTTGATATTTTATTTTAAACCTATGTAATAAAGAATGTATTTATGCTTACTACACCTGAGGGAGTAAAAGGGACTTATAAGGCAAGAAGTTCAATCCCTTACCTTGAAATAAATAAAGTTTTAAATAAATAAAGTTATTGATGGTACTCTGAAGTGTGTGTTATAATTAGAAGAGATGATCTGAAATAGTATGCTATTGTTATTCTTGTAAAGATAGTTTAGTTATTTATTAGAATGCTTAATCATTGTATATTTAATAAATATAAAACTAATAAAATCTAAAACTATATTTGTAAGAGTATACTTACCAGTATTTACGTAATTTAAAATTTTTTTTTATTGCTAGAATGGGAATAACTGTACCCTTTACAATTGGTACAGATAGTAATTTAGTTTACGAGATAGCAATATTTAAAAAATTTAAATTTAAGTGATTTTATTATATATAATTTTTATATTCTGAATAGTAGGGATTCAAACTCAGTAGGTAGGAGTTTATAAAGGTAGATTTAAAAGTTTGAGCTCATTGTTAGGTGAATTTAATACAATGATGTATACACAGTTATAAATTTAAAATTAAAAAAATTAAAGTTGTGTAAACATCGTTATATGTGAGAAACGCACCTATCTATATATGCTAAGGAAACTGTAATGTGATAGATTTTGTGAACATTATAACTTTTCTAGATGACATCTTTTAAGTTATTAAATTTATAAATTTGTTTGTATTCACATATAAATCTTAAATTTAGGGGTGACTGTCTTATAGATATAGCAGAATGTTGACAACTTAAATCCCTTTTTAAAAAAAGAGAATCAAGGTCATCGGTTTTTCAGAAATACCTCTCATTAAATTGTAAACTGGGAACCAAAAATTCAAAGATTTAAAAATAAAGTTAAAAAAAGACAAAATCATTAACCTGGCACTGCTTGTCAATGATTAAGTTCGATCTGTTGTCTTTGTTAAAATTTATGCTAGCTATTAAAACTTAAACTTTTTATATTTTGATTCCAGACTTTGTGCCAGAAAAAAACAAGTATTTCAATTATTATTTTTTATAGTTATCCAACATAACCTAGAATAAACAAAATACTAATTGCTTCTAAAAACGTTTTGAATAAACAATCTGAAAATTAAAATTTTAAATTTATTTCCTTAAATAAATACTACCAAAATCCCTAATTGTTGATCTATATAATATAGTAAAATATGTTGTAACCGATTAAATGAGGGTATGCACTTACTTTTAATGCCCCACAGATTTGGAAACCATTTGCAACAGAATATGACCCATGCTGTATCCTGAGTCATAGCCTACTTATTGATAAACCATTTGTATTAGAATAAAATTATAAACAAAGAAAGAACAATCCTAATTTAATAATGCTCGTGAATTGTAATGTCATTTGTCGCAGAATGAAAATAATGAACTAAACTAAAATGAATATCAATCAGTGAATATTAATCTAACACTTAAATTAATAAAACAATGACAATAATCTTTGTTATAATAAAATGACCAATAATCCTCCTTTAGTGTGTATTGTCAAGGCTTGGAATAATGCGGTATAAGATGTGATTATCAGATGCATGCGCTCTGCACCAGGAGACCTTGAGAGAGAGCGCCATGTGCAACCCGCTTTGTTTACTTCTTACCGAAACACAACACGGGACATATATACGCAGTAGACTCACGGCATGTCGGCAATTGAATGACGCATGTTAATTATTTCTTTCTCAGCGAATATACAATTATACAGAGGTAAGTACAATTCATGTTTTATTAATTCATTATCTATTTAATAATTTCCAAATATATATAATTTTATTTACAAGTTTATACAACCCTGTTGTCAACAGAAGTGCAAAATAATTTAAATTTTAGTAAAGTTTATTCACTTATGTTATTAAAGTTTCAGTTGTAATAATTTTATTTATTCATAATGTGCTTGCATCATTCGTGTAGCTTTATATTTTATTTTAAATTTTAAATTTAAGGTATGGAAAAATCAAAAAAGAGGAAATGCCATTTCAATGATCGATTGAAAAAAAAATTTCCATTTGTCATATCAAAGAAAGCAGAGGAGAATTTTGTATTGCAGTTGGGGGCAGAGCAACTATGATGAAACACTTGTCCACCAACAAACACAAGCAATCATTAGATGCATTAGCTTCCGGTCATAAAATAACAGGTTTTTTTAAAACTTCATCTGAAGATGCAAAACAGTTAACCTGCAATGGAGGAAACATTTGCATTTCATACCATAATTCACAATCAAAGTTTTCATAGTATGGATTGTACAACTAAATTATTGAAAAATTTCACAATGCCAAATGTTTATGCGGCAGGACAAAATGCGAGGCTATTATTAAATCAGTATTTAAAAATTACTGTGATAAAATACTTACAGCAGACTTGAAAATTGCAGCATTTGTAATGGTTTTATCTGATGCATCAAATCATAATGAAACCAAATTGTATCCAATACTAGTAAGATATTTTAATGTTACCAAGGGGATTCAAGTAAAAAATTTAAGTAATTTCATATTTTATAAACTATGACGTATTACGCTTAGCATGTTTTTTGCCGGTAAGATTTTATCGAAGATTAGATAAACAATGTCATGGAAAGGAAGATACTGGCATGACTAATCTATGGGAAAGGTGTTTTTTTATAGTGATAACCCACGAGATTTAAGTTGAGAGCATGTCAAAATTTTTCATTCTGTCTTTTGTGAATACGCCGTTAACGGAGTCACTTCATAGATTTTTGTGTGAAATTTGAGATTTTTTTGACATTCTTCAGATTTATTTGACATTTTTCAGAGTTTTATATTGACATTTTTTAATATTTTTCAGAGATTTATTTTATGTAAGTTGCTTAAATTTGGATTTGATTTTTTCTTTTTGACTATTTCTAGATCAATACTATATTTTTTGAATTTACAGATTTGCGTCCATTTTGTGCTTTTCCATACAATTATTTTGCATCCATTGTGCTTCTTTTTAAGTTAGTATAAGTTATTGAAAGTTTGATTTTTTTAATTTTTTTTTTTATCGTGTTGAGATTTATACTTGATTTTTTTGTAATTGACAGATTATAATTTGGAATGGCTGAAACTACTAACCTGTGGGATTTTCCCGAATTCTGAACAAGAAGCCATAAGTTATTTCCAAAATCGTGGAGTTATTTCAAACTTGAAATTATGTGAAAATGGCCACGAAATGAAAAAATACATAACTCAGAGAAACAGTGGCGCTGTAATCTGAAGGGTTGCTTTAAAAAAAACACCGATAAGAAAAGGAATATGGTTTGAAGGCTCCAAAATGTCTTTTGTAACAGCTCTGCATTTTAAACATAGCTGGGCGAAACAACTACTATCCATAACATTTTGCGCAGAAAAGTTAAACAAAGCTGATAAAACAGTAGTAGACTGGAATAATTATCTTCAAGAAGCATGCACGTGGAGATTACTATGCCTAGAGAAATATAAAATCGGAGGTCCTAACATGATCGTCAAGATAGATGAAAGTCTATTCTAAGCGGAAAATAACGCTGGCAGAGCACTTCCACAACAGTGGATATTTGGAGGTATCTGCAGAGAGACTGACAGGTGCTTTATAACAGCCATTCATGACCGAAGCATGGTCACTGTCATGCAAGCCATTTTGGAAAATGTTCAAGAAGACTCCACCATTTATAGCGATTGCTGGAAAGGCTACAAAAGTAGAAAATTGGCAGAGGCAGGATACGATCATCATAGTCAGTCATACCTATAACTTTTGTAGACCCCATGACCGGTGTTCACACACAACATATTGAAAGGTTGTGGGTTTAGCGAAGTGGCGTAATAAAAAACATAGAGGAATGACACAATCCCTTTAGCACCATTTTGCATCATATAGGCCAATTCAGTCCACCTCAGTGATCGCTTTCCATAAGTAATTTTTATTTTGTTTCTTAATAATATCTTTTTGAGACATTTTTTTTAATTTTATAATAATTTTTACAGTTTTACTTTAAAAAATTCCTAAGTTCATGTCTTATATATATATTTGACAGTATCCATTTAACATTTTTTGGTCTTTTAGAGACTTTTTTTTATTTTGTACTAATTTTTGCAGTTTTGCTTTAAAACAATTTTTAAGTTAATGACTTATATATATATTTGACAGTACCTATTTAACATTATTTGTTTTTGTTTTTTTTGAAATGTCAATATTTTTCGGTAAAAATAAAAATTATTGTTGTTATTACATGTCCTCTTTAGTATTATTATTGCTATTAGATGTCCTCTAGTATTATTCTTGCTATTAGATGTCCTCTTTAGTATTATTCTTGCTATTAGATGTCCTCTTTAGTATTATTATTGCTATTAGATGTTCTCTTTGGTATTATTCTTGCTATTAGATGTACTCTTTAGTATTATTCTTGCTATTAGATGTCCTCTTTAGTATTATTCTTGCTATTAGATGTCCTCTTTAGTATTATTCTTGCTACTAGATGTCCTCTTTAGTATTATTCTTGCTATTACATGTCATCATTAGTATTATTTTTGCTATTAGATGTCATCTTTAATATTATTATTACTATGTTTACTGGTTGGCCTCTTTAGTATTATTCTTGCTAGTAATGTCCTCTTTAGTATTATTCTTGCTATTACATGTCATCTTTAGTATTATTCTTGCTATTAGATGTCATCTTTAGTATTATTATTGCTATGTCTACCAGATTTTGTACTACTATTTTTGCTATGTTTACCGGTTGGCCTCTTTAGTATTATTCTTGCTATTAGATGTCCTCTTTAGTATTATTCTTGCTATTAGATGTACTCTTTAGTATTATTCTTACTATTAGCTATCATCTTTAGTATTATTCTTGCTATTAGATGTCCTCTTTAGTATTATTCTTGCTATTAGATGTACTCTTTAGTATTATTCTTACTATTAGCTATCATCTTTAGTATTATTCTTGCTATTAGATGTCATCTTTACTATTATTATTACTATGTTTACCGGTTGGTCTCTTTAGTATTATTCTTGCTATTAGATATATTCTTTAGTGCTATGTCTACCATATTTTGTACAACTATTTTTGCTATGTTTAACACTGTCCTCTTTAGTATTATTCTTGCTATTAGATGTACTCTTTGGTATTATTCTTACTATTAGATGTACTGTTTAGTATCATTCTTGCTATATCTAATGGATTTTGTACTACTATTTTTGCTATGTTTACCGATGCCCTCTTTAGTATTATTCTTGCTATTAGATGTACACTTTAGTATTATTCTTAATATTAGATGTACTCTTTGGTACTATTCTTGCTATTAGATGTCTACCGGATTTTGTACTACTATTTTTGCTATTACTTTTGTCATTACATGTTTTATATTAATTATTATAATATTAATAAGCCAATAAGCTAATGCACATGCGCTTTGTAGATGTAACTATATAAATGAATACTCCCACTTTTTCAAACACAAGATAAAGTCTTTGGGAAAAGAGAATGAATCCTGAATCCATCTATCTTTTCAACCCAAATGTTTATATATGAGCAAATCTTAAGTGTTTGGAAATGAGAGCATGAAGAAATTAATTGATCACTTTTAAATTACTTTATTACTACGTAAATGAATGATGCTTGTAAAATTTCTAGAATTTACGATAAGTCATTCCTATTAAATTAAACATATATAAACAAGACATTTTATTTTATATAGCACGATGTTTAATAACTGTAATATTAATCAGATTTGCCCATATATAAACATTTGGGTTGAAAAGATAGATGGATTCAGGATTCATTCTATCCTTTCCCAAAGACTTTATCTTGTGTTTGAAAAAGTGGGAGTATTCATTTATATAGTTACATCTACAAAGCGCATGTGCATTAGCTTATTCAATTACAGTTATTAAACATTGCACTATATAAAATAAAATGTCTTGTTTATTAATTATTATTTTTCAGAAACAAACATGGCATCCGATTTCTACCAGATGGCTTGCTTCTTTACTACTTTTTATTGCTATGACGTATTATCACAAAGACTTACTACTCTGTCCATATATAAACATTTGGATTGAAAAGATAGATGGATTCATTCTATCTTTTCCCAAAGATTTTATCTTGTGTTTGAAAAAGTGAGAGTATTCATTTATATAGTTACATCTACAAAGCGCATGTGCATTAGCTTATTAAATTACAGTTATTAAACATTGTGCTATATAAAATAAAATGTCTTGTTTATTAATTATTATATTAATTTTTTTTTCAGAAACAAACCTGGCATCCGATTTCTTCCAGATGGCTTGCTTCTTTACTACTTTTTATTGCTATGATGTAATATCACAAAGACTTACTACTCTAATCTTTCGATCTTTAATGTAACATCTCCACATGATTTCTGAAATTTTATCAATTAACATTATCTGGAAATCACTAGGAGACATTATCTTAAAGATCGGAAGATTAGAGTAGTATGTCTTTGTGATAATACTGAAGCGGTAAATCTGTAGTACATATTTAGCTTCACTGCCTGGTGACATTACAGACCTTTACAGTAGAGTTTGACCCAGTTTATGTTTATTTGGTCATGTTTAATCAGTTGTGTTATTATTTTAACTTGAATATATTTTATTTCCAAGCTTGTAAATTTCCCTTCACTTAGATAACTGCGTATGTGTGTATATGTATTACAGATATGAAAATAAATACGATTAATGTAAAGCTACACCAATGCCGAAAGTTCTAGAAGGTATTATTACAATTTAAAAATGTCAGTCTCATTTAACTATTTCAAGTCAAACTAACAAAAATCATATTCTTAAAGCTATTTCCAATTTTAGGAAATACGTTTAAATAATGCTTTCGGGAACGTATTTGTTTACATCTTACAATATTGCCAAATTACAAGTATAGGAGGAACAAAATGAGTTCAGATCACTCTTCTCTTGTGTTCGATTGGAGAGTGAAAACAGAATAACTTGTGAGTAGAGGAAAAATTTGCCTCCCTGATCTTAGATCACCTTTGTCCTGCCTTTCCATCGCTACTTGAGAACTGTTCTATTTAATTGGAGGATGCCTACCATTATTTTGTTAATATTGTGCTTTGCTGACCGTGCTTCGCTTCTAAACTTCGTATACATTATTCTAAATGGCCTATTTTGCCGAAGAATGAACTCTTTATATTCCTCATTTCATTCCTAAATTCTAATTATATCCATAATGTAATCTTTTATTTATCTGGTAACTGACTATAAGCTCAGTTATCGTCGTTGTTAAATTTATGATTTTCTCTCTAGAGTTTTAAAATCTCGTTCCAAACACTAGCACAGAATTATGTATTTTACATCTATCTTTAGCTTTTAAGTTTCACACTTTAATTATCTTACTTTATGCGGCAAAACTTATTTTAAATATGTATTTATTGAATTAATTTTAGTATGCTAATGTTTCAATCTAGCGAACTTATATCTTTTCAACAACTTTTCCGATATTTTTGGGAATAGTTAAATATAAAATTACTTATTGAACACAGTCGCTCGATTGAATATTTTGAAACATGTGCTTAATGGCGGATTGTTTAAAATGTCGTATTATGGAATAAGATAAACTTTCTGTTGTTGACGCTATTGATTTAAATGCATTTTATGTTTTCTAAATAAATCTGATTATTAATCTATTTTAATAATTATTCATTGCTTTCGCCATTAAGCATTAACTTGCTTATATTTTATCGTTTAAGAATACTTGGCTTGTTAAATAGGAAAAATAATATTTCCCCTCTTCTATATTTGTCATCCTAATTTGCTAACGGTTATACTACGTTGCTGAGTGGGTTAATATTTTGTCATGGTGTTACACATGATACTGTTACTTTATTAAGCTTAAATTAATGCATTAGTCATTTAAGACTTAAGCCATATTCAGGTTGC